>JAGTXR010000399.1:0-226979 GCA_022606575.1 Glossosoma conforme
CGGTTGTCGTTGTAGTAAATCTACAGTTACTAACCTGATATTTCCAAAGCATTCGATCTTGTTAATCACGACTTACTTCTTAGTAAACTGAGCGCTTTCGGTGCCTCTTCTATGCTTATTAAATTCTTCTCTTCTTACTTTTCCCATCGTAAACAATTTGTAGACTACGGTGGATATGAATCTCTCCCATTCTCTGCATATTCTGGAGTACCTCAAGGCTCTGTCTTAGGTCCCCTTCTAGTTCTTGTGTTCTTCAATGATATTGTTAATTGTATTACCCACTCCTCGTGTTTATTATTCGCTGATGATCTTAAAATCTTCTCTTCCATTTCCTCCATCGAAGATATGCACAATCTGCAATCTGATCTTAATAGTGTATCAAACTGGGTTGCCATTAATAAGCTCACGTTTAGTATCAACAAATGTAACGTTATCTCTTTCTCCAGTTCTAAAAATCCTATTCTGTCCAAATACTACTTATCTGGAACATTGCTCGACAGAGTAGCAGTTGTCAAGGATCTAGGTATAACCTACGATTAATTATTTACTTTCCATACTCACATAATCAATTTAACTTCACGCGCCAATAAACTTCTCGGATTCGTCACCCGCCAGGCTAGTCAATCTCATAACCCTCTAATTTTTCGTACTCTCTATTCTTCACTCGTTTTATCTGTTCTGGAATATGGGAGCTAAGTTTGGAATCCCAATAAATCCAAATATATTTTCATGCTCGAAAAAAATCATAAAAAATTCTCCGATGTCTTTATTTTTATATTTACGGCAACTATCCATTTAATTCTTTTAATTCCGAACATTACCCAACTCTTTTTCTTCTAGGGATGCCTTCATTTCATTCGCTAGAGTCCCGGAGGAAAATTGCTGCACTCAAACATTCATTCCTTCTTCTTCGGGGTTCAATTCACAACCCTGGGATTCTTGAATGTTTTGACTTCTATGTTCCAGATAGGTACACCCAAGCTCGTAGCCATCCATTGTTTTTGATCCCAGTCGATGCTTGCGGAGCTTCAAGCACTCAATTTGGTTCAACGGCAATGTCGCTCCTAAATGGCCTACCAGCATACCTCGATCCTTTTCTTACATCCTTTTCCTCTTTTGTCAATGGTATTGTTCTCCTTGATCTCTGTGATCTTTGACAAGTGTCATCTTCTTATTCTTTTGTGTAATTTTTATTTTTTAATTTTTTCTCTATTTATTGTATAGTTGTGTATACTTATTTTTCTGAATATTTGTAAAAAAAAATTGGAATTTCGATTCTGTAAAAATAAATAAGGTATTTTGGGGCTCCAATCTAAAGGTGACTGCCGTATTCAAGGATACGTCAGATTTGTCCTTTATATAGAAGAAGAAGTTGTTTATCGCTGAAATACCGACGTGATCTATATAATACACCTAGTTTTTTGGAGGCGAGACCGGCTTTACACTTAATTGACTCGTAATATTTGACATTATTTGATATTCATCCATATTTTATATCCAAGCATGTTGATGGAGCTTGCTTTCGGAAGAGAACAACCGTTGAAAGATACAGGATCCATAGCAGTCTTCTTGGTAGAGAAAGTACATGATTGGGTTTTGGAAATGTTGAAACTGACCTGGTTGAGGTCGCCCCATCGTGAAATCCTTTCAAGAGACATGTTCATCTTCTTCACCAGAGATTCCCCAGCAGCAGATAGTTCCGAATATTTCGGAGGCTTATGGAATATTATACTCTCATGGACAGTGCTGTCGTTGGCATAACAGTGAATGTTTGGGCATTGAAGCAAATCATTCACATGCAGAAGGAAAAGAGTGGGCGACAGCACAGAGCCCTGTGGAACTCCTGAGTTGATTTTATGGCAGGAAGAAGAAAAGCCATTCTACGACAGTGATGATGCTTCGATCATTCAAGAAGTTTTCAATCCAAGAGCACAGGGAGGGATTTAGTCCATAAGACGGTAACTTATTCACCAGACTGCGATGCCAGACTCTATTGAACGCCTTGGAGATATCCAGAGCAACAGCTTGCGTCTCTCCAAAGCATTCGACGGATTTCCCCCAAACATGTGTGACATAAACTAAGAGATAGCCGCACGATCGACTACGGCGGAAGCCATATTGTCGATCGCAGAGAAGATCATTGTTCTCTAAGTAGTTTAGGAGTTGGCTGTTAATTAAACGTTCCATCACTTTGGAAAGTAGTGATGTGATGGCTATTGGGCGATAGTTTGTGGGGTCACTAACAAGGACTTTTTTCCATCTCTGAGGAACAATACTACATCTAAAGGACAATCTGAAAAGTTTGGTGAGCACAGGACTAAGTTCAGGAGCGCAAGTTTTTAATACCACCGCTGGTATGCCATTTGGGAGTGGCCCAGAGTGGCTTTGTTGGTCGCTAATTGGAGAAATTCTCGACGTACGGCTTTGAGGCTGAATTTTACAGCCCCCATCTGCTTGCCACAGTGACGAATGGATGGGGGGTGGGCCCCACCATCGTCGAGTGTGGAATTGGAAGCAAATAGCGAACCAAGAAGTTCAGCCTTCTCTTTGGAGGCTAGAGCCAGTGAGCCATCGGCATTAGTCAGCGGTGGAAAAGAATAAGTGCAAAAGTTGCTGCCAAGAGAGTTAGCGAGAGACCAGAATGCTCTACTATTTGTACATTGAACCTGTCTTTAGAGTCATTAATGGTTTTCTTGCATTTTTTGGAAGCTAAATTGTATGCTGCATGACTTATGGGGTCATTTTTTTTTCGTAGTTTGTTGTATTTGGTATTCCTGCGTTTTACAGCCTCAGCACAGTCACGGTTAAACCAGCTTTTTAAGGTGGTGCCCATATTTGTCGTGGAGTGATGGATAAAACATTCCATTCCTTGGATGATTACATCCTACACCAGATTGGCACATATTGACGGGTCCTTATTTTTGAAGCAAATATCACCCCACGGGTATCCTCCGTAAAATCCACGTAATCCGTTCCAGTCAGCCGACCTGTAATGCCACACACGTCGTTTGTTTTGTTCTTTTGGTGGAAATGGAGCACTGATTGTAGTTTTTTCACAAGGCAATGGTCGGAGCTGCCTAGTGGCGCTTCGACCTCCACCAAGTATTCATTTGGCTGAGAAGTAAGAAACAGGTCTAGTAGAGCTGGACGATATGATGCGATGTCAGGTTTACGGAGTGGGGTTCTAGACGCAAATAATTCAGCACAATTGCCAGCGGAGCTTGTCTTTCCCGACCTCAACCATGCAGTGTGGTGCACGTTGAAGTCACCGAGAACAACAAATTCCGCTTGTGGGTAAGAAAGCAAGAGACCATCGATGGTCTCACCCAGATAGTTGAAGAGCTAAGATTTTTCTGCTGTGGACATGTTAGGGGATCTGTAGACTCCTGGATAGATCCTAATTCTCTCGGGGTCATTGCCCCTCACCCACAACACTTGGAACTCAGCTCGTTCTAAAGAGCGGATTCGGTTGTAGTTGATGTCAGACCTGATAAAGAGGCAAATACCAGCTTTGAAATGGAAAGTACCTTCCAAAGTATATTGCGGACAGCTGAGGTAACTATGGTCAGCAGGTGTGGCTATCTGTGTTCCTGTGAGGAAAAGGAGGTGAGGGCGGGAATTTTGTAGGTGGTGGTGTACTGCGTTGATGTTAGCGTGCAGCCCTCTGATGTTGCAGTAGTTGAAGAGGACCGAGAAGGAGTTTTTAAGAAGATGATCACCCCGACGCTCCCGAGGTCTGGACAATTTTTGTTACCTTTAAGGGGTGACTCAACCGTACCGGGGTATGTATAGAGCTTAGATTTTGTTAAATCGATTCTAAAAAATCTAGTTGTCAGGATTTGAACCAGCAGGGATGTATTAATATAAAAAAAAAAGATTTACATTGCTTGTAATATTATCAACCTAGAAACTTTTTTTTTTCCTTTTTAAAATAAAATTAATCAAAACTTATTTAAGGTCCACAATTCAACAAAACAGGCTTTAAACTTAAGGAACTCAATTTTATTTTTAGTTATTTCTTCGTTAATTATATTTTTTGAGGATTTTCAACCTCGAAAGTGAATAAATAGAAATATGGTGTTTGTAAATGAAGAGTTTTTTTATTGATTTACAATTATTAATTATAAAATTAAATTTATGTTTTGTATTTAATCTAAGCAGAATATGTAGTTTACTGATTTTCATTTAAATTAATTTAACTATTCGTTACCTTATACATAATATTTGCATACATATTATAAAATGAAGTATTGGTATCCCCTTCAACACAAGAAAAAAAATAGGGGGCGCTGGATTTTTTTTTCCCCGGGGCGCCGCAGGGTCTAAAGCCGGCACTGGGTAAGTGTCATATGTTTCCCTATGTAAACATATAGAGGAAGATGTGTTTACATATGAATTATCTTCTCTAGTTATTGGACTATTAGCCAAATTGCAAGCGTCATAAGCGACGCAATTTTTAAATGCAAACGATGTGCATGTAGAAGTATGATCTCCGAATATTAAATGAGATTTATAATCTTTAAAAAAATATTCTGTTCATATAGCGAAGCTTTAAATTGTTCACGTTGCATGCATCAGCGCTTGTCTAGTATTGTAATAACGTAGAAAAGTATTATAGTAACTAAATGCTTCAGGAGAGAGAAGTTATTTAACATATATCACAGGGGTCGCCAACCTTTTTATGTCTACCGCCCACTTTTGCCTAATTTTCATGGTAAAATTTCCCTACCGCCCACCAACCTCGCTATATTTCAATTAAGTGTATGCGTGGAAAAAATTCTAGAAGGAACTTAGGTGATTCGAAAATCTACAAAAATCGCCCACCGCCCACCACGGAAGCTCGTATCGCTCACTAGTTGGTTGTACGGACTGAGGCCGCGGCAGATCCTTGCCCAGCCGGGCTGACACACGGCAGCGCTTTCTGGCGGCCAGCGCCGGTTAGTATATTGTAATACAATATTCACGACTTGATTTATTAATTTATGATTTAATAATAATAATTTATTTGAATAATTATTTTTAAATTAACTTTCATACTTCACCAACAGATGGTGTACAAAAAATAAATTGTTCATTATATTTTTTTGTCATTATCAACGCTGAAGTGAAACGCTCCGCACACGTTCCGCAATTTTTATTTAATTTAGTTAAATTTACACGTTATTTTTGTTAATTCTATATAGTTTGTGTTCTCTTTGTGGGAAATTTATTTTGTTAATTTGTTAAGAGACGTCATTCGATCGCAGCAAGTATGGTACTCGTGCTGACCGGCGTGCTTCAAGAGCAGAGCCCGACTGCTATGAGCGCGCTGTTCGCCACGCACCCGCAATACTGCGATTTGGCAGCAGCGCTAATCGCCAAGCCGAAAAGAGTCGTCGGATCAAAGATGCTGCTTTACGTGCATCAGCGCGAGATGGCTGTCACAACTCCAAAGGACTTCAGCGTATCAATAATAGGCTCTGAGGATGCGACATTTACTATAATAGTGATTGTGAGGAATTCCAGAAGCGGTGCAGTGGCGCTAGCACACCTTGATGGTCAAGCCACAAAACAAGCTTGCGCCGACATGGTAGCGCGTGTCACGAAGCTCAGCGAGACACCAACAATGAACAAAGAGCGCCTCGAGCTGTATCTGATAGGAGGATACCCAGATCTGCAAGAAATCTCCGAAGAACTCTTTGCAGAAATCATGCAAACATTCCATCAAATTTCAGTTGAGATTGAATTAAAGCAGGCGTGCGTTGGAATGCTGAACGCTTTAAATTGCGGTGACATTCTCACCCCAGTCATTTATGGCGTAGGAGTCGACGTGATCACCGGCGAGGTCTTCCCAGCGACATTTCCTAACAAAGGACCAGACATGGAACTGCGATTAGCGCGAAACATTGCAAGCGGGAATAAAGTCGATCAAGTGATGAACGTGTATAATTCGATCACGGGTTTGCTGTATATTAGACCTTTCCAATACTTCATCCCTACAAAAGGGTTGCTTGAAAAGTCAGATGAGTTTCTGCTTACTAATTTCTCCTCGACACCGATGATCGAGCCGCCACACTTTGTAGATCAGGTGCGTGCCACTTTGAATTACGTAAAGGAACACCAGTTTTTACATGACACCGTATTCCCGGGCAATGTACCACGTTATTACTGCAGGGACAACCACAAGGACTCCTGGCAACTTGTCACAAACAGTTATTGATAGTGTATACAGGCGGACCTCGACTTTCGTACAATTCGCTATTTCGTACATTTTTGAAAAATATTTTTATTTTATTTTTTGGCGAAAATTCAAAAATGTTTTGTTTTCGTGCAGTTTTTTCCCTGTCGCACTATTTAATGAAAATGAGGGAGGTCCGTACTGTGAAAAATGTTTCGTTCTGTTTGCACATATGCATTAACATACGAGCGCTAGCGAGTCCAAACGTGCGTTTGTATGTACTAATTTGTACACACTCCCGTCTGATCTACGTACGGGTACATTGTTATGCGAGCTTTGTTTTATATATTTCCTACCCGTTTTAACATGAGTGAGAAACGAGAAACTGCGAAATAGATATTGCTAAAATAAAATCAAGAACCCATAAACTTCATAAAATAGAAACGAAGATGGATATAATAAAACAGTCTGAAAATTGAGAGTCTTATGCTTCAATCGGCCGTTCGTATGATATAAGAAGGTCTACAATATGTTCGATATTAAAGAATATAGATAAAAGTAAAGAATAGGTAAAAAAAATTGAAAATATAACATCAAAAATTATTTCCAAAAGGCATGGCATAGTGATGGATGAAATGGAGAAATCTCTGTGTTATTGGATAAGTAATCAAAATCAAGAAAACATCCCTATTAGCACTTAGATGATTCAAGCTAAGGCACTTGGTTTGCATAAAGATTGGAAGGCTAGACTAAACGAAGATTCTAACACGGTGTTTCATGCAAGTAACGGCTGGTTTTCAAAATTTAAAACAAGGTATTCTTTACACAATATTAAATTCACTGGAGAATCAGCTGATGCGGATGAAGATGCTGCAAAATACCTTATTTCGTCTTTGTCCAAAATTATTGAAGATGGAGAATATACCTCTAGTCAAATATTCAATGCAGATGAGACTGGTTTATTTTGGAAGAATATGTCTAATCGTACATTCTTATCAAAGGACGATCAGTTGCCCCTGGTCATAAAAAATGTGATCCCAATGGAGAACGCATATCTCAAGTGCGTAGGGCGATCTATAATAGTACTGCATGTTACAGAACTCTCTATGAAGAAAAGAAAAAAAGTAGTAAAATACAATTAACCCTTGACAAGTTTATTGAGAGAATATAATTTTTAATTAATATGTACTTAGTTTGTAACTTTTGATAAATAAATATTTTAAGTACAATTTTTAGAGTTTTTTTTACTTATACATCCCTCTACTTACTAGCGCCCAAGAACTGGCAAATGAAGCATTGGCCGACCCCCTACAAGATGGACTGACGATATAAGAAGGATAGCGGGAGTGATCTGGATGCGGAAGGCGGAGGATCGAAGAGGATGGAGACTCATGCGGGAGGCCTACGTTCAACAGTGGACGGACACAGGCTGATGTTGATGATGATGATCCCTCTACTTTCGGACATTTAACTTTCGTACACATTTTCAGGAACCAATCATGACGAAAGTCGAGGTCCGCCTGTATTCAAAGAAGTCCCACGGAAACGATTTACCAACAATAGAACAACCGATTGTGGAATATTCAACACCCAGGTTGTTCAACATATCTGAATTTATATTAAATGGATTTTGAATGAAATAAATAATGTACTACTAATACATATTATAATTGCAAATGTGTGTCAAAAAATTTAATTAATAAACAGTTTTTATCGACAGTTGGCTTTTAATTATAACATTTGGTTTTTGCAACACCATTCCTCACTCTCATATTACAGTCCCGTTGTTTTGATGTTATCTATACCAGTGCTCCGCAACCTTTTCTCACCCACGGCACACCAATATTCTTCCTAGAATTTCGCGGCACACCAAAAGCTAAGATATATAGGTATTAAATTGATGCAAAATTTTACAATAATTTTAAGTTTTTTATTTGAAAAGTATTTATACTAACATCTGCCTCTCAAAATAAGAGGGGCTTTATTACGTCGCGTGAGGCAGGATGAAGAGCAGTGCAGCAGACAAAAACTATCTTTATTGAAGCACAGATTATATTTTTCACGATAAAAACATTACAAGCTTTGTGACCACGCGGTATGATGCCACGCGGTCGCAACGCAAACCTTGTCACGCTTTAGGCTGGGGACCCACTGACTGTGTCCACACTTCCGTGGCGTGCGCGCGGTCAGCAGCGCCGCCGGTGGCCAAACTATGTAACTCGCCTCAGTGTGGCCACATACGTAAAGGTGTGGCGAGCGACAAAAATACAAGACGAAAGATAGTCTGTCGAGGTTTTCGGTAACAGTAAGTTAGGACTATATCATGCTGATTTACACAGTTTTTACACAGTTTTTTACTCAGCATTTTTTTTCCTTAAAGGACATTACAAAATTGATTACATTTCAATGCGTCATTAAAGTTCATACAGACATAAGTGTGGCGATGTATATTTTTTGACATACTTAGTGTCAATGACCTCACACTCGGAACTAGCGTCAGGAGACTCAAGATAAATAATTTGACTTGTAACAACAAAAACCCTGTCATAAGTATATCATGATTGACACACAAATAACCAGGCATTATTGTCACAAAATCAAACGACCAACATTTTGCATCTATCAACGCCATCACTAAATCTGAAGCAATATTGCACCAAGAATGTCAATATGTTCACTTAAGCTGGTTTCAACCACTGTTCTCTGCGATTCTTTCGTCCTACACGTATCCAGGGTTGAACGATGGTCTCTTCAGGCCACACTTCAGGCTCCATGAGAGACTCCAGCGAAGTCGCGATGACTTCGACTTTGAAAGAAGTTGACAGCGTCCGTCTGCTGATAATCCTCCTGATGGTCATCCAAGAGGGATTGAATGCAGCGGTCGCTGCCAAGAAGCTCTGCAAGTCATCAGCTGTTGTATCCGGGTGAAGACCCTTGGCGTGAAGATACGTCATCTTCACTCCGGTAACCTTCTTCGAAGGAGCTGCAGAACCGCGGATCACCCGACGTGCTGAACGCCTTTCCCCATCAGAAGAGGCGTGACTCATATACGAGTGGTAAACTTCCCCGGAAAGATTGCTCGTGGGAGAGAGAGAGCATCCACGGAGAGAGCATTCGGGGCCTCCAGTTCCTCGAACTATGAGCTGGAAGACCTTCTTGGGAGCCTTACTCAGAACAGCAGGGGCTCTTTGCATAGCACATTCCGAGGATTCTTCTTCTTCGGAAGCCTGATTTGAAGTAACGGCTTCACAGACGGCAGGTTCGGAGTCTCTTCTGTCACAGTTGAGCGATAGCGAAAGCGATGACGAAGCATGACCGCTTATCATTTTTGATTAATACAAGCGTTGAAAAAATTTGCTCACATAAATATGTTGTCGAAAATGGAAGTAGTGTTAAGATTGCTTTGTCGGAAATACGAGGATATTCTTTTTAACGTAAATCCAGAAAACATCTAATGGAACTTCAGAGAAGTGAAGTTTTAGAGTCATGTCATTACTTAAATCTGTAAATTCCTCTCGAATTTGCAGAAGCAATGCTTCCGTAGAAATTATTGCATTAGTTGCAAAAGAATTTCGAATCCAATCGTATTGTTCCGTATTAATGGAATAAAAATACTGATCAAATTTCTACTGAAGCATACTTAAGTGTTGTTGGGCCAGATCCACAATTAATTGTTTGTTTTCAATTGTACTATGGTTGATCCAAACATCCTTTTTGCAACTCTTTCTGTCAAAGTTCGAATTTTTTTTCCACCCTTGTAATTTGTCGGAGCTCGTCAATATATTCTCATTTGGACCTTGCATTTTTTTATTAAGTTTATTTAAATGCACGAATATATCAGCCATGTATGCAAGTTTGGCTATCCAGTAATCATCATCGAGGTGCTGATATAGTTCGGGCATATTTTGATTTAAAAGGAACTCACGCACCTTGTGACGAAGCTCAAACAATCTAACCAAAACTTTGCCTCGGGATAGCCAACGAATTTCAGTATAAAACAATAAGGATTCATATTCGACTCCCATTTCTGCACAGAGTATTCCAAAGATTCGCGAGTTTAGGGCTCTCGATTTAATTATGTTTACAATTTTAATGCATTCATTCATCGTGTTCAAAAGTTCCTCCGGCAAATTTTTGACCATCAATGCATCTCGATGTATGCAGCAGTGTGTAAATTGTAACGTCGGATTTTTTTCTTTGAAAAAAGAGACAAAACCCTTCTTACTACCCGTCATTGCTGCAGCGCGATCCGTGCAAACAGCAATGCAATTGCTCCATTGAATATTATATATTTTGAAGAAATCATCGGTCACTTGAAAAGTTTCTTCACTGGTAGTTCGCTCTGGAACCTCCTTACAAAATGAATAATGTTCTTTAATAAAGTCCTTGTCAACGAAACGTACATAGCGGTCAGCTCTGCTTTATTTTTAATATCGGTTGTTTCATCGATCTGAAGCGCAAATTTTTCAGCCAGTAACAGTTTTCTAATCAGTGTTCCTAATATATCGCTTGACATATCGTGAATACGTCTTTTAACAGTATCAGCAGACAACGAAACTTTATTCACTTCCTTAACTTCATTGGGCCCAAGCATAAGTCGAACAATTTCCATGCATGCTGGTTTAATAAGTGTTTCGCCAATCGTATGTGGTTTTTTTTGACGTGCAATTAATTTTGCAACATGGTAGCTAGCTCCTGAGGCCTTATCAGAAACCATAACGGCCGATTTCATAAATATCTTCTGTTTTTTATTTTTGTTCTAAGTACCTCTTAAAATACTGTCTGTCTTCGTTGGCGTGGCTGGGATGGTTTGAATGTAGATGGCGATTTAATTTACTGGGTACCATTGACTCGTTTGATAGCTGTTCGCTGCAAATGATGCACTGTGGCTTTGGAGCCGTTTCGTCACCACACCACGAGAATCCATATTTAATATATTCTTCATCGTATTTTCTTTTAACTATCTTTTTTAGTTTTTTGTCATACTTGTGCTAGGTTCTTCATTCAGATTTTTTCCGTGTAAAAAATTATCGATATTTAAAGGGGTATAAAACAAAATATGTATCACACGAAGAAGGCTAACCACACACAATTAATGGTAATTATCGTAAGTGGTGGAGACTTGTTTACTTAACTTTGTGTTGTAAAAATAGTGACAGCGCTGCACAAGACAGTAATGGCAGACGAGTGCACGTGATCTGAGCTGCTTCGCCCGTCACTAGTTCAAATGCGTTATAACGCATGCTCACGGGCATGAGTCTTCAGCGATGCGCATAAGGGTCATTTTTCTTTGTTTATGACTAGTTTGGTGCGGTCATGGTGTGTACAAAGCATACTGCGCAGTTTTCAACAATTGGCACCAGGCGCTGGAGGAGCATTAAAAAATTATATAATAATAATAACTATTATTTTATGCTAAAATGTCATAATATATTCAATTTGACCGCGGCACACCTGTATTCAGCTCACGGCACACCAGTGTGCCGCGGCACACCGGTTGCGGAGCACTGTTCTACGGGATTGATTATTTATTTAGTTTTCAGTTGGTTTATTCAGTTTTTTTTTATGAGCGTTATTGATTTCCAAAAGACACCATATCAAATCTGGCCGTGAAAACCTAACCGTGAAAAAAAAATACTGGTGTTAATATTTGAAGGGAAGAAAATCTAGAAAAGGGGTCATTTCCCTCCCGCCTCTTATCCACCCAAAATGACGTCCCAGCTTAATAAAATGTAATTTATTTTATCATTCAAAAATCAATCAATGGGATACCTGAGCTTGTTGGTTTTTACACATATCAGAAATATTCGGTCGAATATTTGATATAGCTACCCTCAGTTCTTCGTCTAAATTTGTAAGTCTTTCTCGTTTTTTAGTTTTCATATTAGTTATTATTGAGAAACCAAGCTCACTAAATGTGATGTTGAAAACTGTAACAAAAGTTTCAGTGCCTTCATGTGAAGAACTGGATATTCATCTTGGACAGAAGTCCAAAAGTCATCCATGGTCATTTCGGAAAATTTAATTGATAGTGTGCGGTCAGTCGACAATGACACTGATTCTTCTTCTTCGACGTATGAAAATCCACAATACGGTGTATCAATTGTAGCAAATGGATTTCGTATACAGTCATAATTTTGAATGTTTAAAGAAGGAAAATAATGTGCAATATTTTGTTCCAATAAAGTTAAATGATCTTTTATCGCGGAAAAATTTCCTCGAGAATATTTTCGTTGAGTGAAGAACACATATCTATTTTTTTCTCTTTCCAGAGATACCAATCATTATTCTAAAGACATTTAACAAAATCATCCATACCTTCATTTCGAAAAAAGATTTATAACTCATTGTTAAGTGCTATGAATCTTGATAAAACTTTCCCCCTAGATAACCACCTGACTTCATTGGGAAAAAGCAAAGACTCATATTTAGCTTCTATAGAAATGCCAAGTTTTTTTAAATATACGTGTTTATAAAGGATGTTTGAAATTCACCATATTTACATTGATATAGAACAAGTTTAAGTGCCACTGGTAATGTTTTCGACATTAAAGATTATGTATGTAAAAAACGGTGCGTAGATATAATATTAGGGTTTCTTTTCTTTGCAAGGGTAACAAATCCTATAATTGAGCCTACCACTGAAGAAGCTCCATCTGCACAAATTCCTACACATAACTCCCACGATATTTTAAATTGTTTTAAATATGAAGAAATATAATCAAAAACATCTTGTCTAGTCGAATGCTCTCTAAGTTCTTTGCAGCATAGACATTGATTCACTATTTTGTTTTCATTTATGAAACGAACGAACCCTAGTAATTGTGCCTTACTGCTAATGTCAGTCAATTCGTCGACTTGTAAAGTAAAATGTCGTTTAGAAAGTTTATCGGTACCTATTTTCTCAATATCATCCGACATAATTAAAACTCTTATTTTTATTGTATTGTTTGAGAAAGAAATTTTCATAATTTCCATTTTTGCTTCATCACCAAACATAATTGTTCCTACTTCACAACGTGCAGATAAAATTAGAGACTGCTATAGTATGTGGTTTTAATTGTATAGCGATCAATTCAGCAATCATGTATGACGCCAGTAGTACCTTGTCGGAAATTTTAACAAGTTTTTCAAAATATTTCTCTTGTTTTTTTTGCATGAACAATCTTTCAAAGTAATCTGTACTTCTGGATGCAAGATCGGTGTGCTTCGTAGTGAAGTGGCTATTTAACTTGTCGGGATACATCGGGATACAACTACTTTTTAGGTTTTCACTATTTTGCGGATTTTTTTGTTTTTATCCATTCAATTCGCGGTGCACCTGCAACAAGCTCGCGGTGCACCAGTGCACCGCGGTGCACCGGTTGAGAACCACTGCTGTAGAGGTTGCTTTCTTGAGTTTTTAAATTTCAAACATGAGTTTTATTGAGTTTTCAAATCTCTTTTTTCTGGATTTTCTCTATTCTTTAGATTTTTAAGCAGTCGGGTTCTCCGATTCACGTAATGTATAAAAAAGTTCAAACATCACCTTGAATATTTTTTATCAAATTCTAGAATATAACTCAAGATATAAGGAATAAAAAAAATTGAACATCTAAAGTTGTTGCCCCCCTTAAACGATATTTCATGTATTGTTGCGTCTCGTAAATGGACAAAATTGCATAACCTCAAATGTGTTAATGCTTTAATATGAATTTATTTTATTTTTGTTTTTCTTAGTCTTTTCTACCGTTATTACCACGGTCGCTGCTCTTCGGAAGTGGCAGTTTCCAAAGTTCCTTTTTTAATGCCACCGGTAAGCTATTGAATGCTCTTCCACAATCAGAATTTTCTCCTTCCTACAATCTGAATCATTTCAAGAAACAGATAAAATACACTTGCAATCTCCCTAGCCCACACACAAACACGAACACAACACACGTTTCCTGCATGCAGCGTCCAGCTTCCCTGGCTGAGCGTCATAGAGTGCACTGGTCTTGACCGGGTGTGCTCTCCTGCATGCGATTACATAAAAAATTAAAATAAACTGTTAAAAATAAGGTTGACGTCATTTACTATCATCCAATTTATGCATTAGTTATTAATGATGACTTTCTAACAACTCATTTTAAAAGCTTGAAGTATGTCATGTTTCAAACTAATATTATTAAAATATCAATGGTTTAAACCTTTTTATGGAAAACCAAAAAAATTCAAGGTAGTTGATATATATACCTGAAAAAATCTTTAGACCAGCGTCGAATATTCGACGATTAAACAAGGAATGTAATACGATTCGCAGACGTTGAAATAATATCGTGTTGCGTTCTTTGAAATTTTTGTTATACTTATCACTAGTCAGCCATTTTCGCCTAATTGTTATTAATTTATCCAGAGCCGGTTTTAGGGGGGGCGAGGTCGGTCAACTGCCTAGGGCGCCAAATGATCTAAGGGCGCTGAGGGAAACTTGCTTAGTTTTTTTCTTACTGCGCTCTTTCGTAGATTGTGGAATTTGAAATGAACCACAACAACAATTCCCACACTCATTATTTTTTTCCGAGAAGTAATCATACACAGTCTTTCACTACACTTTCTTGAATATCGATACATAAATTGTTTTCGGAGAAGTAAATATGAAATAACAAACATTGTTAAAATAGAAAACAAAAAATGCACTTTGAATCTTATGACCCATTTATGACTCTGTCGGCATTTCGGATATTTTTATTACATATTGTCCCTAAAAGTTAACTTATGTTTGACCGCCGTAGTTGTAAACAATATTTTAGTACTTGCGTCCGGCTTTACGGTAGGGATTAAAATTCTATTGTTTGCAAAAAGGTGTTGCATTATTTGATTTATTCTGTTGAGGATGGTGTTATTTAATGTGTAATATTTTTAAATTTGCTTAGTGCTCTATTACTCAATATAGAATTCCGGAGAATTGCAAAATTATAATTAACATAGCTTTTTTTAAATGATTACAAATTTGGTTAATTATTAATAATAATTAGTTGTCCAAACTTTGATACGTTTTTATTATTAGATATAATTTACTTATTTTATTCAAAAGTATTTTTTGCTCTATCTACAAATAGTTTTATTTATTTATGTAAAACTTACAGGTATATATTTGATATACTCTTTTATTTATAACTGTATATTCGGTTTAATTATTGTAAATATTTTTTTTCGTTAAAATTCCGTGTTTTTTAAATTGCATTTCGTTTATTATTTTTTTATTATTTAATCATTTGATTCATTGTTTTAAAAATGTCATTCTTCATACATTTATATTACAAGATATAATTTACCTAAGTTAAAAGTAAAATCAAAACTATTTTGTGAAAAATAAATATTTAAGGCTTTTCATTAATTGATAATTGATGATCGAAAAACTTATTGTATTATTCATTCAATATATTCGATTTTATATATTTTTTTAGGCGTACCTGTAAATACGGTATAATTATTGTAAATATCAATTAAATTTAAATCCGGAGTATTTTAAAATTATATTTAGAAAAGTTTTTTGTGCTTTATTTTAGAATTTATTTGTTTATATCCTATTGAAGGTAATACCGGTTCGTACTAAGTGAAACTGTGATAAGGATGTTAATTAATTTTGTATTTAAAATCAGAAACTGAAGAGGTCAACAAAAATACATTTTAAACATAAATCGTTTGGATTTTTATATGACGCCTATACTTCGGCAAAACGATGGTACTTAGGTATAATACTAACCGTTATTATACCTTAATGAAACCTAGTGACACGCGTTGGGAAGCAAAACTAAAAAGTATTAAAGCACTGCACTATCGAATTGGGGATGTCCGCGATGCTTTAATTACGTTATCTGAAACAGAATGATCTGATTCAAGAATAATACACGAAGCAATTAGACTGGCAGGACAATTTTAAGATTTTAGTTTCATAACTGTTTGGAATGATATTATTTTTCAAATAAATGTTTTAGCAAAATGCTAACAACATTTGCACATAACAACATCACAAAGAATATATCATATATAACATCACAAATTGCAAAACATGCAAATATGCTGAATTTTTTTTACTGGTTTATAGAAAATTATAATAAAAGTGTGTTTAAAAAAACGACAAATTTAATATACATACATATAAATATTTGTAAGAATTCAAGACTATAAGAATTTTATTAACATTACCTGTAACCGTAGCAAGCGGAGAACGTAGATTTTCAAAATAAATAGCCAATCATATCTGAGGTCACCTCTGGCACAAAATGGGCTTTGTAGTTTAGGAACCTTATTAATTGAAAAATCTTAAGCTGAAAATTTAGATTTTTCGTCAAAAATGTCAAAAAAGAGAATTTTTAGAAGTAATGTTTTTTTAGGTAAAAAAACGTAACCAATTTAATAAGAAAAAATAGGGGGGGGTGCGCGTGATTTTTTTTGCCCTGGGGCGCCGCCAGGTCTAGAGTCGGCACTGATTTTATCGTATAAAACGGCTGACGGTATTAAATTCGACACCCCTCAGCGTTGTTTCGCGGTAACTTTCCGTTGATGCGAGAAATATTTTTAATTTCATTTATATTTTTGTCTACATTGCTCTATTTCATAGCTTGGACCGTGAGTAGGAATTCATGTTTGTGAATACACGATCTAATAATTATTTAACATTTTATCATTTATAAATGAATTACAAGCGTTCAATATCCGACACTCACAGGTATACTCGATTTTACAACAACAACAAAAACGACATTTTTAAAGCGTATTTTTTTATCTAAATTCTTTTGAATAGCTGCGAATCTAGACATTTTATCAAAATCAAGGCGGATGAGGGTATGCTTGTAGGTTTGATGTCGTGTAAAATGATGAGGTGAGAGAATGATCACTGTAACCTTCCATGTTATAATTGCCTGGTTGGAACATGCTTTGCGGTTGTCGCAGGAAAGCATAATTTACAGCAGCTTTTTTTTGGGCTATCACTTCTTCATTTTTAGTGGAAAATTTGTGACGATAATATGCTTGTATTGGTTAATGAAGAAAAAGATAATCAAATTTATATAATAAAAAAAAAATGTCAGGTCGCAGAAAAATACTTTTTTTTAATACACATAATTGAAATTGCGAATTGATCCCAGGAAAAATTTTAACGGAAAAATACCTTCCGGTATTTATTTTTTAAATTTGATATTTTTTTTATTGATAAACATTGACAAAGTTATCGTGTACTACGAGCAACATAATTAATTATTTGTCAAAATTCCAGTATGCTATAGATAAAATTAATTTATCATAAAAATAAACCCATAAGTAGCTGTTTTTACGACAGGACTGAAAACTTCGGTATCAGGAGTCTTCTTCAAGGTTGACGACTTTGTGGAAGACCCTGAAGAAGACCCCTACAATGGTGGTTGAAATAATGGTACGAGAGAATTTATCCCAAGCGGCTTAACCCAAAAGCTAATACCAAATCTGGCCGTGAAAACCTAAAAAGCTATACTGAAAACTTCGTTTATCAAAATTTTGATGTGGGTACTTTTTTGTTATTTTTGCATCACATATAGATTAAATAAATTGTTAGTATTTGGTAAAAATAGTGAAACACAAAAAAACTCGGGTTATTTTTGTGCTTGGATTGACGCGTTGAAAAAAGAATTTTATGTAATATAGTCAATGATCTATAAAAGTAGATTAGAATATTGAAATAATAAAATAATATTCTAATAAAAATTAAAAAAAATCATATAATAATGTCTCCTTGAGACAATATCAAGAAGGTAAAATTATTCATCAGTAACACAGGTAAATGATTGGTTATAAAGTCCGAGTCGGAACTATAAGTAGTCGTTTCTCATCCATTCAGTCTATAGTTTGGTTCGAGACCCGAGTGGTACTTACTAAAATAAATAGACTGTCGGAAAGTAATAATATTAAGCTTGTGAATAAATGAAGACTGATTGAATAATAATAAAAATATACATACTTTGAATATATACTATAGCGACATCTATCGTACGATGATAACAATGATATAAATACTAGTTTCAACGCAAGTCGGTCTAGGCATAGCAATGGCGCAGTTCGCCGAGCGGTATGAATACCTGGGCATAGTTGGTTTCCAAGGTCCGCGGTTCGCATCCCGCTTCTGCCGTTATTTTTGTGCTTGGATTGACGCGTTGAAAAAAGAATTTTATGTATAGTGTATGTTTATTTAAGTAATAATGATATTGTAATATAGTCAATGATCTATAAAAGTAGATTAGAATATTGAAATAATAAAATAATATTCTAATAAAAATTTAAAAAATGTGTACTTTTTTGTTATTTTTGCATCACATACAGATTATATAAATGGTTAGTATTTGGTAACAATAGTGAAACACAAAAAAACACCTGACCTTCAAATTGAAAAATTAATGGAGATTATGTGACATTAAATTGGAATATTGCATGAATTCATAAGTATATATATAACAATTAAGATGCTACGTGAAAGCTTCTTCAAATCAATGATTTTGAATTGTCTCAAAAAGATTGATAATCATTCATTACGAGCACAATTGCTTCGCGATTTGCTGGCAAGCTTTGAAATTTAAATATCGCGCGCTTTCCGAGAGATTAAAAATCGCGCGATTGATTGGTTGAGAAATTTCATAAAAGATGTTATTTTCTTTGAATTCGTATTACGTATCAATTGTTTTATATGTGAATCATCACCATAAATATCCATCACTCGGTTCTGTCAGTTGTCCATGCTTTGATCCATGACATCTCTGCAACCGAAGGTCCACCTGGAAGTATACATGGTTCTCGATGACAACCAGGACTGGAGACTGGGTATTTGACACGACGGCAGAATTAATAATAATAGATGCGAGTCGCAGATATTGCGCATGTAGATAAAAGACAGCGTTAACTGTACACCAGTATATCTGAAACTCTCGATCCTCTCGATAGTCTGACACGCGTTATATCTTGACGGGCGCTGATGCATGCAACGTGAACCATTTATAGCTTCGCTATATGCACAGAATATTTTTTTAAAGATTATAAATCACATTTGTTATTGGGAGATCATACTTTCACATGCACATCGTTTGCATTTAAAAATTGCGTCGTTTATGACGCTTGCAATTTGGCTTATAGTCCAATAACTAGAGATGATTATTCAACACATCTTCCTCTATGTGCTTACATAGAGAAACATATGACGCTTACCATTTGAGTAGTCGGCGTATGTTCTCAGTAGCATTACTAGTAGTGTAAAACTGAAATGGATGAACTCCTGTGCTTATTTACTGTCTCGTCAGCCGCGCGCAAGGTTCTCGCTCTAACTCGAATACTTGCTCGCTCGCATATTCGCTCACATTCGCGGAGCCTCGCCAAGCAAATATTAACTTACTCGAAATTGATCATTTTTCAATTGTTTTACCCGCATACATATACAACCTGTAAATATGTGTGTAGGAACTAATTAATAGTCTAATCCTAAATAAGCCACTGCCTGTTTTTATTTAATCATTATTGAAGATGGTCTCCAGGGAGGCCGAAACATGTCATCATTTAAAATAAATTGTGAATCGAAACTAAATATTTTTATTTTATTCTTTTTTTAATTAAAAATTAATTTTAAAATTATGAATATTGTTGTGGTTATAAGCTGATATACAGGTGTTCTGAAATTTAGGTGTACAGTTGGCGTGCACGATAGGGGTCAGAAAATTAAAAATATGACAAATTGAATGGTGTAGTGACATTTGAAAACAAAACAAAAAAGTTTGTTGACATATTGTTTAATCTTTTTTCTGAAAAAAAATATTTTAAAATTATTTTTTTCATTAAATTTAGTTTCATCTAATGGGTAATTTAATATAAAATAATAAATAAAATATTTGGCAATGAGCTAATGATTAGTTATTGCGTAACTCTGCAAGCCAATTGGAAAAAAATCGTTTCAAATAAAACACATTCAAAAAATATATATCGAAATCTTAAAATTCAAATTAATAGTAAAGTGTGCAATTTCTACTCCCTAGAGGTTGCTTTCTTGAGTTTTTAAATTTAAAACATGAGTTTTATTGAGTTTTAAAATCTCTTTTTCCTGGATTTTCTTTCGATTTTTATGCAGTCGTGTTCTCCGATTCACTTAATTTATGAAAAAGTTCAAACATCACCTAGAATATTTTTTATCAAATTCTAGAATATAACTCAAGATATAAGGAAGAAAAAAATTTTGAACCCTCTAAAGTTGTTGCCCCCTTAAACGATATTTCATGTATTGTTGCGTCTCTTAAATTGACAAAATTGCATAACCTCAAATGTGTTAATGCTTTAATATAAATATATTATATTTTACAAATTCAATTGAAAATATATTGTTAATTTCCTGAAATCAAATTAACGTTTAAAAAACATTTAACTTATAAATGACGTTGTTGATTCTGTAAATAAAACATAAAAACATTATTATTTGAATGCTTGCGTAACATCGTGCACATGCATATAAAAGTTTAGTAACGTCATCGAACAGTCTCCAATATTCGCCCGGGAGGTGGCAGCACTCGGAGACGTCAGTTGTTCCGAAGCTCCGTAGCGTTAACATGTGAAATGGTGAGTACTGAAAACAACTTTTTACATATTCGGTCCATTTCGGCAAACTTTTCGAATTCTTAATCGATTTTATTCAAGAAAACTATAACCTAACATTATATTTGCATGATTGTTTCGTGATACGTTGTAACCCGAGATGGCGTTGGTTTTTAGGTGACGTTTGATTCGTTTTTTTACAATTTCATTAATTCGTTGTACCTTCTTTTATATTTTATTTTTGGCCGTAATCATCACCATACGATATACGCCCCATTAACTGGAGCATTTGGCATTCACAAACCGCTGTCAAGAAGCTCTGTCAGCCGCCTTAGTCTTTGCCTCATCCAAGTCAGGTGCGCCGGGTACATTCTATGTGTATTTTCCGATGGCTTTCCAGGATGGCGCGAGCCTGGGGGCTTGAAGAAAAGGCAGCTATAGTTTATGCTCTCTCGCTGCATATGCCCCAGCCAGGTCCGTCTTCGCCTCTTAACCGTTTGTAATAAGGGATGCTGCCTTGTCCGCTCTCTCACCTTGTCGTTCCTTACAACGTCAAACCATCGTACCCCCTGTATTCTACGCAGGCATTTGCTCTAATCCCACTATACAGCTGCATTGGCTCTTGGTGAGATGCCAAAATGGGCATCCATAAAGAGGAATAGGGGCGTTGCAGGCGCTGTAGAGTCGGCACTTAGTTTTGATCTAGTACAACTGCGAGTCCCAGATTTTTCGCATAAAGTTAAAGGACGCTTCAGCGTTCCCAATGCGGGAAGCGAGCTCTTTCTGCAGGCCACCATTCTCAGTGACCTGTACGTAAATATAAAAAAGTGTATAAATAACTCTGTCTAAAGGCGTCTTTATTATATCTGAACGTACACGTGCAGTATTATTTGCACTGATGACAATCATAGCAAGACTGCAGATCTAATGTCTTTTTCTTGCACCGTCATAATAACTGCTTCATATACCTAAATATGAACCTTAACCCATTGGACGCGGAAAGCGACTTTAGTCACCCGAATTTTTTCCTTTTCGACGCGGAAATCGACTATAGTCTATGGCTTGTAAAAAACGTTACCTTTGGACGTGGTAGTAGAATTTTGTCGCCTCGCATTTACGACATCGTCTGTTATATACAGACCTTTTTTTTGTTGGGCATTTATTGTGCAGGAGTGGGGGAAAGAGAGGCCAAACATGTTTCTCTTTCTTTTCATTATTATAGATGGTAATATCAATTCTTATTAGATGTTTGACACATGTGTTGACGCTGAACATTCCATTGTATGAAGTTTATGGGTTCTTGATTTTTTTTAGCAATATCTACTTCACAGTTTTTTCGTTTCTCACTCATGTTAAAACGGGTAGGAAATACAGTGGTGCCTCACACAACGAACTTAATTCGTTCCAGGAGCAAGTTCGTTATGCGAAAAGTTCGTTATGTGAAACGCGTTTTCCCATAACAATACATGTTAAAAAAAACAATTGGTTCTGTAGCATAAAATATGGTAAGATGACATAAAAAAAAGATAAATTTTTTGTTATTATTTTTATTTAGATACATCTAAAAACATAATGAAAAAAACACACATTTTTTAATTTTAAGAAATAATCGAATCTTGCACATCCTCATCCATTTTCCGCTTTTTGGCCGATGGTGCAGTGAAAAACCTGTCCAAAGTCGTTTGTTTCTCTCTTTTCTTCAACATCTGCCGGAAATAACGGACAAGAGTATCGGAGTACAGGTCGTTGATCCTGTTTGCTTCAGCGGAATCCGGATAGTGGGCATTGGTAAACTCCTGAACTGCTTTCCATTTGACCAGGATGTTCTTGATGTCATACACAGTGATAAACCAATAGAGGTTTGATCTTGAGGTCTCCGCTGGCATTAGACGAAATCATAAGGGTAAGTCTGTCCTTCATGGCTTTGTGTCCTGGCAATTTCTTCTCTTCTTTTGTATTGAAGGTTCTGCTCGGCATTCTTTTCCAGAAAAGACCCGTTTCATCGGCATTGAACACTTGTTGTGGGCAGTATCCTTCATCCATAATAAATTTTCGAAAATTAATAGAGAACTTTTCTGCTTCTTTTTTATCAGCACTGCCAGCCTCACCATGCATATTAACGCTGTGGATTCCATACCTTTTCTTAAATCTAAAAACCACCCCCTGCTGGCTTTGAAATCTTCTTTATTATCTATATTATCTTGATTGCTGCTACTTCCAGGGATGTTTTTCTTTAGATCTTCATAAATTATCTTGGCCTTGTGACAGATAATATCTTGGGTTGTTACGTCACCTTTCACCTGCCTGTCCTTAATCCAAATCGCTAATAGCCTCTCCATTTCCTCGTGGATTGAAGATCTATGTTTTTCATTAAATAGTTTTGATACTCCTTTGGCTACTTTGGCTGATTTTATTGCATCCTTGTTTGTCAAAATGGTGAAAATGGTGGTCTTGTTGAGGCCAAACTCTTTGACGAGGTCACACTGTTTTACCCCACATTCACTCCTTCTAATTATTTCCAGATTCATTTCAAGAGAAATCACCTTCCTGCTTTTTTTAGAAATTTTAGAAAAAAAAAAAAAATCGTTGTGTGAAGCGAAGTTCGTTGTGTGAAGCGAAGTTCGTTGTATGAATCGTGAAATGAACGAAAAGGAAGTTTGTTGTGTGCAGCGTTCGCTGTGCGAGGCGTTCGTTATGCGAGGCACCACTGTAATTAAAACAAAACTAGCATAACAATGTACCCGCACGTGCGCTGATACACAAGACTAAAAGTATTGAGGTCAGACGGGAGTGTGTACAAATTAGTACATACAAACGCACGTTCGGACTCGCTCGCGCTCGTATGTTAATGCATATGTGCGAACAGAACCAAACATTTTTCACAGTACGAACCTCGGTCATATTCATTAAATAGTGCGACAGGGAAACACCTGCACGAAAACAATTTTTTGAATTTTCGCCAAAGAATAAAATAAAAATATTTTTCAAAAATGTACGAAATAGCGAATTGTATTAAAGTCGAATGTACGAAAGTCTAGGTCCGTCTGTATTTATATGACAAATACTCTATGTTATTTTTTCAGTTTTTTCTGTTAATTTTTATAATATTTTCATAAAAGATTTTTATACATCAGTATAAACGTTTGTTATAGTATATCTTAGTAAATTAATATAATATTGATAGTAATAAATATGATTGTAGTTTTTTTTTTCAAAATCTTTTTTTGCCTTTTCATCCTTCATCTTTTTTTGACAGCCCTGTTATGTAATAAACATGGCTAGAGGTGGGTTTTATGACTTTATCTCCATTATAAAATCATAAATAATGACTAATAATTGTATAATCACTATCGATTTTCTACGAAACCTTTTTTTGTTGATATTTTAATTCATTTTTTGAGCTCCTCTCTCCCCAATATATAACCTGACGACTATTTTTTGGTGTATTAAATCATGATGCTCTCAAGAAGTTCATAGAATACTTTATTTTGCATTTAAAATTTGCATTTTACAGATCAACTTTTGTTTTCGCTTACCGCGTTTAAAGGGTTAATTTTGTACACGAAAATTCCTCGCGTTATCGGCTCAAATATCACCCGTTTGTGTCCCGTCAAGTGTTTATATGCTGACTTGGCAAACTTTGTACCGCCTCAGAAAATATTCACAATGTTATCTTATGTTCAGAACTTGCGAAGGTGTCATTTTTCATCAATGAATCATTTTTGTTTTAATATTTCATTTTTGTAAATAAAATCATATCATATATATCGTAATTATTCAAATGATCAAATTTCTTAATGCTTTGAGTTGGCGGTGTATACATAAGTGAACACAATTGTGTCGAGTGCAAGCTTCAGGGAAAAGCGGGGTTGGAGATTATTTGTTAATTTTATAACTTTAATTACTGTTCATTTGTTGGTATTGTTAGAAGGATTTAGTTTGGAAGTGAAAACTATTTATTTTGTTCTTAAAAGATTTGCGGCATATTTATTTTGGTAGTAACAATCTTTTTAACTTACTTAATTGTTAGGCAGAAATTAGCTTCAGAAAAGTAGTCAAGAAGGAAATGGAGCTATTGACTGATATTTAAGAGTAATTTAGAGCTTCAAAAAATGATTGAAATATACATTTTTTTCTAAGCTTCGCCGTGGATCGATTCTACGACATCTCGCAAGATAGTCGAGTACTAAACCTTCCCAGGTATATTCTGCCATGTATAATTAATGTGTGGTTTTTATTATTTCCAGAATGCAAGCAGTATGGACGAGCTTCGGGATAACCTTAAAAGGCTGAATGTGTGATCTGCTCCATGTGCGAACACATTGATGCGTCTCCCGCTCCCCAAGTGTTAACGTCGTAACATATTTATAAATATACTCCATTACTGGCACATTTCTCACGTACTTAATATCTTCATATGATTTTTTTATGGAATGTGTTATGGATTAAAATAATTAAAATATTTACTTTATATTAGGATATTTGCCTTGATATTTCTCGATTGCGCTATTATAAGAGGGGCAACCACTTATGACGGTTCAAAAAATAGCTTTAGTCATTAGTAAACTTATTAAAAAATATGCTCAGAAAGTTTGAGGCGAATTTCAAAGTCTTCCGTGCATTACGCATGTGCATCGACTGCTTGAAAATCGAAAGAGAAATATTCCAAAACTAGGACATTTTAAAACTCAAAATGATGAACATGAAAGGAACCGCTATGGAGTACAAATTACTAATTAAATTATGAGAATTACTACTATATTTTTAACTAAGAAACTTAAGTAA
Organism: Glossosoma conforme; assembly: GCA_022606575.1. Taxonomy (NCBI): domain Eukaryota; kingdom Metazoa; phylum Arthropoda; class Insecta; order Trichoptera; family Glossosomatidae; genus Glossosoma; species Glossosoma conforme. The sequence continues at coordinate 25,499 of JAGTXR010000399.1, forward strand.
CTTAAGAAACAATAGTTTGATAATTGGAAATGAATTTATTTTTAAGTCTCTATTATATTATCTTTTAGTTGAATCTGAGTTTAGAAAAAAAAAATTGAAATGTTTTTATGAAGAAAAACAATAATTAAGACCGTTATTTTTTTCTAAGTCTCCATTAAATTAACCTGAGTATAAAAATAAACTTTTTAAATTGTTTTTTTGAAGAGAATCAAAGAATAAAGTTAATATTTTTCTACATCTTTAAATAATTTACAAATTAGTTATAAAATGTTAGGTTAAGGTAATTACTATTTTACTTTACATTGTAACTAATTGTTTAACATTGCTTCCAGGTTAGAACCGCTTTGAGGTACAAATTACTAATTAAATTATAAGAATTACTATTGTTAAATGTACTTTTTAAATGTTTTTTCCATTAACATACAGATTAACTAAATAAATAACAGTTTGATAATTCAAAATGAATTATTTTATAAGTCTCTATTAAATTATCTATTAGTTAAGTCTGAGCATAGAAAATACTTTTAGAAATGTTTTTATGAAGAAAAACAATGAATAAAAGCGTTATTTTTTCCTAAATCTCTCTATTTGTTTTTCCTAAGTTTAAAAATAAACTCTTTGAATTGTTTTTTTGAAGAGAATCAATGAATAAAGTTAATATTTTACTTAATCTCTAAATAATTTAGAAACTAGTAATAAAATGTTGTTTTAAGTATTAATATTTTACTTTACATTGTGACTAATTGTTTGACATTGCTTCCAGATTAAGAGCAGCTATGAGGTACAAATTACTTATTAAATTATAAGAATTACTAATATATGTGTAAATGCGGTTTTTATTTTTTTTCCTTTGAAATAATAGTTTGATAATTGAAAACGAATTTATTTATAAGTCTCTATTTAATTATCTATTAGTTGAACTGAGTTTTAAAAAAATATTAAATGTTTTTATATAGAAAAACGATGAATAAGAGCGTTATTCATTTCTAAATCTCTCGAATAGTTAAGCCTTAGTTTGAAAATAAACTTTTTGTATTGTTTTTTTGAAGAAAATAAAAGATTAAAGTTATTTTTTTCTAAATCTCTAAATAATTTACATATTAGTTATAAAATGTTAGGCTTAAGTAATTACTATTTTACTTTACATTGTTACTAATTGTTTATTATTGCTTCTAGGGTAAGAACCGCTTTAAGGTACAAACTACTAATTAAATTATGAAAATTACTAATATATTTTTAAATGTGCATTTTAAATATTTTTTCAATTGTCTTACAGAGAATTTAAAGTGAAAACATTTTGATTATTGAAAATGAATTTATTTATAAATCTCTATTAAATCATCTATTAGTTGAACTAAGTTTAAAAAAAATGAAATGTATTTATATAGAAAAACGATGAAATAAAGCGTTATTTTTTTAAATCTCTCTAATAATTAAACCTCAGTTTAAATATAAACTTTTTGCATTGTTTTTTTTGAAGAAAATCAACGAATAAAGTTATTTTTTCTAAATCTCTACATAATTTACATATTAGTTATAAAATGTTAGGTTTAAGTAATTACTATTTTACTTTACATTGTTACTTATTGTTTAACATTGCTTCTAGGTTCAGAACCGCTATGAGGTACAAATTACTAATTAAATTATGAGAATTACTAATATATTTTTAAATGTGCATTTTAAATGTTTTTTCAATTGTCCTACAGAGAATTTAAAGTAAAAAAATTTAATAATTGAAAATAAATTTATTTATAAGTCTCTATTAAATTATCTATTAGTTGAACTGAGTTTAAAAAAATAATTAAAATGTATTTATATACTGAAAAATGATAAATAAAAGCGTTTTTTATTTTTAATGTCTCTAATAGTAAAACCTCAGTTTAAAAATAAACTTTTTGCATTGTAGTTTTGAAGAAAATCAACGAATAAAGTTATTTTTTTCTAAATCTTTAAATAATTTACATATTAGTTCTAAAATGTTAGGTTTAAGTAATTACTATTTTACTTTACATTGTTACTTATTGTTAAACATTGCTTCTAGGTTCAGAACCGCTATGAGGTACAAACTACTAATTAAATTATGAGAATTACTAATATATTTTTAAATGTGCATTTTAAATGTTTTTTCAATTGTCGCACAGAGAATTTAAAGTAAAACAGTTTGATAATTGAAAATAAATTTATTTATTAGTCTCTATTAAATTATCTATTAGTTGAACTGAGTTTAAAAAAAAATTAAAACTTATTTGTATAGAAAAACGATGAAATAAAGCGTTATTTTTTTAAATCTCTCTAGTAGTTAAACCTCAGTTTAAAAATAAACTTTTTGTATTGTCTTTTTGAAGAAAACCAAGGAATAAAGTTATTTTTTTCGAAATCTCTAAATAATTTACATATCAGTTATAAAATTTTAGTTTTAAGTAATTTATATTTTACTTTACATTGTTACTTATTGTTTAACATTGCTTCTAGATTAAGAACCGCTATGAGGTACAAACTACTAATTAAATTATGAGAATTACTAATATATTTTTAAATGTGCATTTTAAATGTTTTTTTCAATTGTCTTACAGCGAATTTAAAGAAATAACATTTTGATAATTGAAAATGAATTTATTTATAAGTCTCTATTAAATTATTTATTAGTTGAACTGAGTTAAAAAAAAAATTGAAATGTATTTACATAGAAAAAGGATGAATTAAAACGTTATTTTTTAAATCTCTCTAATAGTTAAGCCTCAGTTTAAAAATAAACTTTTTCCATTGTATTTTTGAAGAAAATCAATGAATAAAGTTATTTTTTTCTAAATCTCTAAATAATTTACATATGAGTTCTAAAATGTTAGGTTTAAGTAATTACTATTTTACTTTACATTGTTACTTATTGTTTAACATTGCTTCTAGGTTCAGAACCGCTATGAGGTACAAACTACTAATTAAATTATGAGAATTTATATTATATTTTTAAATGTGCTTTTAAATGTTTTTCAATTGTCTTACAGCGAATTTAAAGAATTAACAGTTTGATATTTTAAAATGAATTTATTTATAAGTCTCTATTAAATTATCTATTAGTTGAACTGAGTTTAAAAAAATTGAAATGTATTTACATAGAAAAAGGATGAATTAATGCGTTATTTTTTAAATCTCTAATAGTTAAACCTCAGTTTAAAATATAAACTTTTCCATTGTATTTTTGAAGAAAATCAACGAATAAAGTTATTTTTTTCTAAATCTCTAAATAATTTACATATGAGTTCTAAAATGTTAGGTTTAAGTAATTACTATTTTACTTTACATTGTTACTTATTGTTTAACATTGCTTCTAGGTTCAGAACCGCTATGAGGTACAAATTACTAATTAAATTATGAGAATTACTAATATATTTTTAAATGTGCATTTTAAATGTTTTTTCAATTGTCTTACAGCGAATTTAAAGAAATAACATTTTGATAATTGAAAATGAATTTATTTATAAGTCTCTATTAAATTATTTATTAGTTGAACTGAGTTACAAAAAAATTGAAATACATTTATATAGAAAAACGATGAATTAAAACGTTATTTTTTAAATCTCTCTAATAGTTAAACCTCAGTTTAAAAATAAACTTTTTGCATTGTTTTTTGAAGAAAATCTAGGAATAAAGTTATTTTTTTTCTAAATCTCTACATAATTTACATATTATTTATAAAATGTTAGGTTTAAGTAATTACTATTTTACTTTACATTGTTACTTATTGTTAAACATTGCTTCTAGGTTCAGAACCGCTATGAGGGACAAACTACTAATTAAATTATGAGAATTTATATTATATTTTTAAATGTGCTTTTTAAATGCTTTTTCAATCGGCGTATAGAGAAACTGAAGAATTAACAGTTTGATATTTTAAAACGAATTTATTTATATGTCTCTATTAAATTATCTATTAGTTGAACTGAGTTTTAAAAAAAAATTGAAATGTATTTATATAGAAAAACGATGAATTAAAGCGTTATTTTTTTAAATCTCTCTAATAGTTAAACCTCAGTTTAAAATATAAACTTTTGCATTGTATTTTTGAAGAAAATCTAGGAATAAAGTTATTTTTCTAAATCATTAAATAATTTACATATTAGTTATAAAATGTTAGGTTTAAGTAATTACTATTTTACTTTACATTGTTACTTATTGTTTAACATTGCTTCTAGGTTCAGAACCGCTATGAGGTACAAACTACTAATTAAATTATGAGAATTACTAATATATTTTTAAATGTGCATTTTAAATGTTTTTTTCAATTGTCTTACAGCGAATTTAAAGAAATAACATTTTGATAATTGAAAATGAATTTATTTATAAGTCTCTATTAAATTATTTATTAGTTGAACTGAGTTAAAAAAAAAATTGAAATGTATTTATATAGAAAAACGATGAATCAAAACGTTATTTTTTTAAATCTCTCTAATAGTTAAGCCTCAGTGTAAATATAAGCTTTTTGCATTGTTTTTTGAAGAAAATCTAGGAATAAAGTTATTTTTTCTAAATCTCTACATAATTTACATATTATTTATAAAATGTTAGGTTTAAGTAATTTCTATTTTACTTTACATTGTTACTTATTGTTAAACATTGCTTCTAGGTTCAGAACCGCTATGAGAAACAAACTACTAATTAAATTATGAGAATTTAATATATTTTTAAATGTGCTTTTTAAATGTTTTTTCAATCGGCGTATAGAGAAATTAAAGAATTAACAGTTTGATATTTTAAAACGAATTTATTTATAAGTCTCTATTAAATTATCTATTAGTTGAACTGAGTTTTAAAAAAAAATTGAAATGTATTTATATAGAAAAACGATGAATTAAAGCGTTATTTTTTTAAATCTCTCTAATAGTTAAACCTCAGTTTAAATATAAACTTTTTGCATTGTTTTTTTGAAGAAAATCTAGGAATAAAGTTATTTTTCTAAATCTCTACATAATTTACATATTAGTTATAAAATGTTAGTTTTAAGTAATCACTATTTTACTTTACATTGTTACTTATTGTTTAACATTGCTTCTAGGTTAAGAACTGCTATGAGAAACAAATTACTAATTAAAATTTGAGAATTACTAATATATTTTTAAATGTGCATTTTAAATGTCTTTTCAATTGTCGTACAGCGAATTTAAAGAAATAACATTTTGGTAATTGAAAATGAATTTATTTATAAGTCTCTATTAAATTATCTATTAGTTCAACTTAGTTAAAAAAAAATTGAAATGTTTTTATAAAGAAAAACGATGAATAAAAGCGTTATTTTTCTTAAATCTCTCTAATAGTTAAACCTCTTTTTTCTTTCAGAAAAACTTTCTTTCTTGGAATTTCTCTAAACTGTTTTTTCTTAATATCTTATATTAAATATATAATATCTTATATTAAAGGTTCAACTAATTACAACATATCTATATACTTTAACTAAACTTTTTACATCTATGTTTATTTTTTGACCTCCATCGTGCACGCCAACAGTGCATCGTAATTTGGTTTCCCTCCTTAAATCAAATGATATTGTATAATTTTTATACAGGCTGCAAATGAAATAATGCAGCTTATTATTTAATTTTATTAGTTCAACATTTGAACTAGCAAATGTATGCGATTACTAACTGTTCTACTCATAATAACTACCTAGTCATATCCTTTCCCGGTAAGGCGTGCTTTCACCTTCACGTGGTCTTACTGAACAGTACCGCTAATTACAATAAACATTAGCACTACTGACTAAGAAAAGCACATATTCCTTCCTATGTAATAAAATATCTTAATTTGAGATAATATTATACTTATTTAAATAATTCCCTGAAATGTTAACTTTTTGAAGGATGAAATAATAAAGCATTTATTTCCTTTCGAAGACTAAGAATATTATTTACCTCATTTATCGCATGATTTTTTTTTTGCATGTCAATTGTCTTTTATATATTTACTGCAATAAATATCACAATGAATTGCTTACTTGTGGTCACCTTTAATATTCTGCACCCTACAGGCACGGTTAGAGGGCATCAAATCATACCAAGAGTTGCACACAATTCTTAGTCTTAGTGAGATTGAACTATTTGTAATAATCACTTTTGGAAAGAAATTGTTATTTAAGAAAAATGCTGTTGATTTTTTCGTATTTTTTTTTTAATATAATGTTATCAAATAAAAAACATTATAAATTTAATGTAAATTAAAATGTATGTTAAAAACCAAATAAATGTCTTTTATTGTTTTTAAGTTATGTATGTTTTTTTCAGCCAACTTTATAATATAAGCCATATACAATTATCTTAAAGAACCTTTCAAGTCACAATTCCGTTAGTTACATCACTTCCTTTTCATTTCAAAATACCACATTCACATATCTGATTCAATATAGGTACACAGAAAAATAACACTGACACCCCATACATTTTTATTATTAGATATAATTTACTTATTTTATTCAAACGTATTTTTTGCTCTATCTACAAATAGTTTTATTTATTTATGTAAAATTTACAGGTATATATTTGATATACTCTTTTATGTATAACTGTATATTCGGTTTAATTATTGTAAATATTTTTTTCGTTAAAATTCCGTGTTTTTTAAATTGCATTTAGTTTAGTTTTTTTAAATTATTTAATCATTTGATTCATTGTTTTAAAAATGTCATTCTTCATACATTTATATTACAAGATATAATTTACCTAAGTTATAAGTAAAATCAAAACTATTTTATGAAAAAAAATATTTAAGCTTTTTCATTAATTGATAATTGATGATCGAAAAACTTAATGTATTATACATTTTATATATTCGATTTTATATATTTTTTTAGGCGTACCTGTAAATACGGTTTAATTATTGTAAATATCAATTAAATTTAATTCCGGAGTATTTTTAAATTATATTTAGAAAAGTTTTTTGTGCTTTATTTTAGAATTTATTTGTTTTTATCCTATTGAAGGTACTACCGGTTCGTACTAAGTGAAACTGTGATAAGGATGTTAACTAATTTTTTACTTAAAATCAGAAACTGAAGAGGTCAACAAAAATACATTTTGAACATCAATCGTTTGGATTTTTATATGACGCCTATGCTTCGGCAAAACGATGGTACTTAGGTATAATACTAACCGTTATTATACCCTAATGAAACCTAGTGACACGCGTTGGGAAGCAAAACTAAAAAGTATTAAAGCACTGCACTATCGAATTGGGGATGTCCGCGATGCTTTAATTACGTTATCTGAAACAGAATAATCTGATTCAAGAATAATACACGAAGCAATTAGACTGGCAGGGCAATTTAAAGATTTTGGTTTAACAACTGTTTGGAATGATATTATTTTTCAAATAAATGTTTCAGCAAAATGCTAACAACATTTACACATAACAACATCACAAAGAATATATCATATATAACATCACAAATTGCAAAACATGCAAATATGCTGATTTTTTTACTGGTTTATATAAAATTATAATAAAAGTGTGTTTAAAAAAAAACGCCAAATTTAATATACATACATATAAATATTTGTAAGAATTCAAGACTATAAGAATTTTATTAACATTACCTGTAACCGTAGCAAGCGGAGAACGTAGATTTTCAAAATAAAAAATAAGCCAAACATATCTGAGGTCCCCTCTGGCACAAAATGGGCTTTGTAGCTTAGGAACCTTATTAATTGAAAACTCTTTAGCTGAAAATGTAGATTTTTCGTCGTAAATGAAAAAAATTGCATATAAAAATGTCAAAAAAGAGAATTTTTAGAAGTTACGTTTTTTTAGGTAAAAAAACGTAACCAATTTAATAAGAAAAAATAGGGGGGGGGTGCGCGTGATTTTTTTTTGCCCTGGGGCGCCGCCAGGTCTAGAGCCGGCACTGATTTTATCGTATAAAACGGCTGACGGTATTAAATTCGACACCCCTCAGCGTTGTTTCGCGGTAACTTTCCGCTGATGCGAGGAATATTTATAATTTCATTTATATTTTTGTCTACATTGCTCTATTTCATAGCTTGGACCGTGAGTAGGAATTCATGTTTGTGAATACACGATCTAAATGAATTAGCGTTTTAACATTGATTTTACAACAACAACAAAAACGACATTTTTAAAGCGTATTTTTTTATCTAAATTCTTTTGAATAGCTGCGAATCTAGACATTTTATCACTGTAACCTTCCATGTTATAATTGCCTGGTTGGAACATGCTTTGCGGTTGTCGCAGGAAAGCATAATGAATTTACAGCAACGTTCAATTTGTGACGATAATATGCTTGTATTGGTTAATGAAGAAAAAGATAATCAAATTTATATATTAAAAAAAAAATGTCAGGTCGCAGAAAAATACTTTTTTTTAATACACATAATTGAAATTGCGAATTGATCCCAGGAAAATTTTTAACGGAAAAATACCTTCCGGTATATTTATTTTTTAAATTTGATATTTTTTTTATTGATAAACATTGACAAAGTTAACGTGTACTATGAGCAACATAATTTATTATTTGTCAAAATTCCAGTACGCTATAGATAAAATTAATTTATCATAAAAATAAACCCATAAGTAGCTGTTTTTACGACAGTACTGAAAACTTCGGTAGCAGGAGTCTTCTTCAAGGTTGACGACTTTGTGGAAGACCCTGAAGAAGACCCCTACAATGGCGGTTGAAATAATGGTACGAGAGAATTTATCCCAAACGGCTAAACCCAAAAGCTAATACCAAATCTGGCCGTGAATACCTAAGAAGCTATACTGAAAACTTCGTTTATCAAAATTTTGATGTGGGTACTTTTTTGTTATTTTTGCATCACATATAGATTATATAAATGGTTAGTATATTACAAACAAGCTTCATAGTAACAAGTGCTGTTAAGTCTCACAGTGTGGCGATGATAACAGCTGCACTAAAAAAAGTCCCTCTGTTAATAAATTAAAACATACAACATATATTTAATTCTACTTAAAATTTCTAACTAACGCATATTATAATACTGAAATTGTTTATTTGTACAGATGGCACTTGTCGTGAACACCGTTACGCTTTATTTGCGTGAATTAAAGTAATCAATTTAATCAAATCATTTTAAGTATATAAAACGCATTTAAATGCATATCTCTGCATCGCGGCAACCGCGCGGAAGGGTCTCACTCTAACTCGAATACTTTCTCTTTCTAACGCTCGCGTCTTGTCTGCTGCGATGCGTTTTATTTTCGACAATGTTATAATTTGCATTAAATATTAAAGTATCATCATCATCATAATCAGCCTGTATCCGACCACTGTTGAACGTTAACCTGAGTCTCCATCCTCTTCGATCCTCTGCCTTCCGCATCTGGGTAAACCCACTATTCTTCTTTTATCGTCAGTCCATCTTGCAAGGGGAATGGCCAATACTTCGTTTGCCAGTTTTTTGGCGCCACTCCAATTCTTTTCTTCCCATCGACCGTCGCCATAATATAAAAATAAGAAGGAGGATGCATTGGATAAACGCCTTACTTTTAAGACATTGTGGAATTTTCGCCCTAAAATGTACTTTAGTTTTCTAAATGCTGCCCAACCCCACTTGTATACAACAGAGAAAGTTTTTTCGTCCAAGTTGTATTACTTTTCCCTGATATTTACTATTGAAATATATTTGTATACAAAAACGCGCTCGAAACCAAAACTGTAAATCTAATAAAAAGAATTAATAGCTTTAATTTGTAAGAAATTGATGAGTAAATTATATCTTGCGATTAAGTCATATTGCTCTAAGATCTTGTTTTTAATGTGTTTAAAGCTTAAAATTAAGAAAATCAAGTATTTATGCCGATTATGATTTTTTTGGTCAAAATTTATCGTTCTTTAGCGGCTTAAGCGTTAATGTGATCAAAATTATTTTTATGCATAAATTACAGCAAACTTATTTCTGTTTATAATTGTATTCGAGCATTTTTCTGTCAAACTAAAGATTATGTTTTTTTTGTGATAAACTGAAAAAATAGTGTTTTTTTCAGTTTTTTTTCTCGGATCGCACACCAGATACGAGTTGGCAAAGCTTAAATTCGGATTCAGAACCCCAAAAAACATGAAATCGACATCCAAAATTCCTTCTATATTTTTTTCGCTTGAAACTACCAAAAGTGCTTGAACTAGTAGTGTGAAAACAATTCATATTATAATTTATATAAACCATTTATTTGTCGCGTCAGCCGCGTGGAAGGTTCTCTTTCTAATTCGAATACTTTCTCACTCACACATTCGTTTCATAAACGCGGCGAGTCGATCTACAAATATTGCCATTTATTTTAATTTTAACATTGTTAGTATTGATATAAAAATATACGATCCTTATATGGTTTTATTCGCTGATGGTATTAAAATATAAATAAATAATATGCGCCTTAGGGATTGCTCGAATATTCACGATAAATACCAGTGATTCTAAAAGCCCGCAATTGAACACAAATATATTTTTTTATTAAATTCCAGAAAATCAATACCTTTATTTTGATTGATTCAATCCAAATACAGGACCATATTTCTTCCATTATCTACAAATATATTAATATTGAATAATTGATTCGTACACATAAATTCACAGCAAATATCATCGTATATGTCATTGTTGAGAGAAATTTCATGGAAGATGTTATTTTCTATAAATTCGTATTACGTATCAATTGTTTAATATGTGAATCATCACCATAAATATCCATCACTCGGTTCTGTCAGTTGTCCATGCTTTGATCCATGACATCCTGCAACCGAAGGTCCACCTGGAAGTATACATGGTTCTCGATGACCACCAGGGCTGGAGACCGGGTTCTTGACACGACGGCAGAATTAATAATAATAACAGATTAGCTGCGAGTCGCAGATATTGCGCATGTAAATAAAAGACGTTCACTGTACACCAGTATATCTGAAACTTTCGATCCTCTCGATAGTCTGACACGCGTTATATCTTGACGGACGCTGATGCATGCAACGTGAACCATTTATAGCTTCGCTTTATGCACAGAATATTTTTTTAAAGATTATAAATCACATTTGTTATTAGAGATCATACTTCCACATGCACATCGTTTGCATTTAAAAATTGCGTCGTTTATGACGCTTCCAATTTGGCTTAAAGTCCAATAACTATAGGTGATTATTCAACACATCTTCCTCTATGTGCTTACATAGAGAAATATATGACGCTTACCATTTGTGTAGTCGGCGTACGTTCCTAGTAGCATTACTAGTAGTGTATAACTGAAATTGATGAACTCCTGTGCTTCTAGTCTGTTCAAGTCGAGAAGCTAAGCGCCGGAATTTGTAAATTTTATTATGGATCACAACATTCACTAATAATCTTTACACTTACAATAAATACACTTTTAAACCTCAAATTGACATGCCTTCTATGAAAAGCCTTACACTGATATGACTTATATATTACGTATTTTCAATTCAATTTCAATTTATTTTCTTCCAGAAACATTACAAATATAAATATTTTATTCGATTTTGAAACAGGATATAATACAACAATTTAAAAATAATACAATAACATTACAATCATTTGCAAAGTCCCGGAGCCCGCTAAAAAGAAGACTTCACGAAATTACTTTGATAAATAAATTCGTGGAGCTCCTGTCGAAACTGGGCTTCTCTCAAGTGGAATATTCGTGGCGATATCGTTGAATAGTCTGATCACTCTCCCAAGAGGCATAGTTCCTGGCAGGTTAGTATTACCTCTAGGAAGAACAAACAATCTGTGCCTCCTTATCCTTAAATAATTGTCAGGGACAAACAACCCAATTTCAAACAAAATATTCGGATTTCTGAACACGCCGCGCACTAGGCGAAAGAAATACATACTCAAGCACACATCTCTTCTAGTTCTCAACTCATTGTATCCCAACATACTCCGTATAAAGTTAGATGGGTACAGCCACGGATAATATCCATACATCCTCATGTAAAGAAACCTCAAAAATTTCTTTTGAACTCTCTGCAACATGAGGCCATATTGAAAGTCCTAGGGAGCCCAAATAATAGATCCGCTCTAAAGTATGCTACAAACATGCCAATACCATCCATACTGTACCTATGGTATACCATCTTATAATTACGAGCAAACGCTTATAATTACATTGGGGTACGCAATCATTTCATGGCCAATTTTATTTTGGGTATATTTTCATAATATCGGTTGCACACCGAACACACCTCCACGCATAGCACCTTGTGCTGGTGTACCCTGGGCAACGTTTACAAAGTAGCGGCTCAGATGTTCAGCAGTGGTAGACGATTTATGGAGTCGTCGTCCCCGGAAGACATCACCGTTCGCACTTAGGTCGTGTGTAGGAGTCTCGGCTCTGGCTGATCTTCTCTGAGCGTATCGTGTGCGGGCGCGGGGATATAGAGGAGAGGTTGGTGACGGTTGGATGAGCGCTGATGCCTCGCCGCTCCGGGGCTGGTCGCGGTGGAGGGAACCGAGAGAGGGAGAGTCAGTAATGCGGTTAGATGCTGGCCGCGCCGCCGGATAGTACAGGGTCCCGACCTGCGCCTTACTACCGTAGGTTGGCTGACCCACCAGCCGGTGTATTATATCGCCGCATCCAGTGTGCCGCATAGTGACCAGATTGGGTCCCACTGCTTGCGTGCGGGGAGCACTGGGGTCCTCCACCTCGCTGCCCTCCACTGCACTAGGCTTGACCCGGAGCCGCGAGTACTGTGTGCTTATCTCGCCGACTTCTACCCTCTTACCCTATCCAATTCCATAAAACAAAAAAAATAAACAAATATGACAATTAACTCAAACACAGATAAGGTTTTACAGCATAACACAAACCCCACGTGCCGGTCCTTTGTCAACTACTGCAACATCAGAAGACTGCACGCTAACATAAACGCAGTACACCACCACCTACAAAATTCCCGCCCTCAACTCCTTTTCCTCACAGAAACACAGATAGCCACACCTGCTGACCATAGTTACCTTAGCTGTCCGCAATATACTTTGGAAGGTACTTTCCATTTCAAAGCTGGTCTTTGCCTCTTTATCAGGTCTGACATCAACTACAACCGAATCCGCTCTGTAGAACGAGCTGAGTTCCAAGTGTTGTGGGTGAGGGGCAACGACCCCGAGAGAATGAGGATCTAACCAGGACTCTACAGATCCCCTTAACATGTCCACAGCAGAAAAATCTTAGCTCTTCAACTATCTGGGTGAGACCATCGATGGTCTCTTGCTTTCTTACCCACAAGCGGAACTTGTTGTTCTCGGCGACTTCAACGCGCACCACACTGCATGTTGGGGTCGGGAGAGACAAGCTCCGCTGGCAATTGTGCTGAATTATTTGCGTCTTGCTATAGCCTTGCACAGATCGTACAGAACCCCACCCGTAAACCTGACATCACATCGTCCAGCTCTACTCGACCTGTTTCTTACTTCTCAGCCAAATGATTACTTGGTGGAGGTCGAAGCCCCACTAATCAACTCCGACCACTGCCTTGTAAAATCAGCTACAATCAGTGCTCCATTGCCACTCAAAAAAACAGAAGAAATGACATGTGCGGCATTACAGGTCGGCTGACTGGAACGGATTACGTGGATTTTACGGAGGATACCCGTGGGGTGATATTTGCTTCAAAAACAAGGACCCCTCATATGTGCCAATCTGGTGGAGGATGAGTAGAGCATTCTGGTCTCTCGCTAACTATATTGGGAGCAACTTTTGCACTTCTTATTTTCCACCGCTGACTAATGCCGATGGCTCACTGGCTCTAGCCTCCAAAGAGAAGGCTGAACTTCTTGGTTCGCTATTTGCTTCCAATTCCACACTCGACGATGGTGGAGCCAACCCCCCATCCATTTTCCACTGTGGCAAGCAGATGGGGGCTGTAAAATTCAGTCTCAAAGCGGTACGTCGAGAACTTCTCCAATTAGCGACCTACAAAGCCAGTAGCCCAGATGGCATACCAGCGGTAGTATTAGAAACTTGCGCTCCTGAACTTAGTCCTGTGCTCACTAAACTTTTCAGATTGTCCTTTAGATGTAGTATTGTTTCCCAGGAAAAAAGCCCTTGTTCACTCAGTTCCAAAAAAAGGAGACCGTAGTGACCCCACAAACTATCGCCCAATAGCCATCATATCACTTCTTTCCAAAGTGATGGAACGTTTAATTAACAGCCAACTCCTAAACTACTTAGAGAACAATGATCTTCCGTGCGATCGGCAATATGGCTTCCACCGTAGTCGATCGTGCGGCGATCTCTTGGCTTATGTCACACATGTTTGGGGGAAATCCGTCGAATGCTTTGGAGAGACGCAAGCTGTTGCTCTGAATATCTCCAAGGCGTTCGATAGAGTCTGGCATCGCGATCTGGTGAATAAGTTACCGTCTTATGGACTAATTCCCTCCTTGTGCTATTGGATTGAAAACTTCTTGAATGATCGAAGCATCATCACTGTCGTAGATGGCTTTTCTTCTTCCTGCCATAAAATCAACTCAGGAGTTCCACAGAGCTCTGTGCTGTCGCCCACTCTTTTCCTTCTGCATGTGAATGATTTGCTTCAATGCCCAAACATTCACTGTTATGCCGACGACAGCACTGTCCATGAGAGTATAATCTTCCATAAACCTCTGAAACATTCGGAACTATCTGCTGCTAGGGAATCACTGGTGGAAAAGATGAACATGTCTCTTGAAACGGTTTCACGATGAGTCGACCTCAACCTGGTCAGTTTCAACATTTCCAAAACCCAATCATGTACTTTCTCTACCATGAAGACTGCTATGGATCCTGTATCTTTCAACGGTTGTTCTCTTCCGAAAGCAAGTTCCATCAACATGCTTGGATTATCAATATCGAATAATGTCAAATATTACGAGTCAATCAAGTGTAAAGCCGGTCTCGCTCACAAAAAACTAGGTGTATTATATAGATCACGTCAGTATTTCAGCGACAAACAACTTGTTCTTTTATATAAAGGACAAATCCGACCTATCCTCGAATACGGCAGTCACCTTTGGATTGGAGCCCCAAAATACGTTCTAAACTTAATTGAGCTCCAGTTCAAAGAAGAGCGATTCGTTTGATAAACAATGACACCCTTATGTCTAACCTGTAATCAATGGAACACAGGCGTAAGATTGGTTCTCTAAGTCTTTTTTACCGTTATTACCACGGTCGCTGCTCTTCGGAACTTAAAGAACTAATTCCTCCGGCACACCCACTCACAGCCGACAAACTCGTCTTGCACTTGCCGAACATCCATAAACGGTTAATGTTTGTCGACCAAGAACTGGAAGTTTCCAAAGTTCCTTCCTTTATGCCACCGGTAAGCTATGGAATGCTCTTCCAGCGTCTGTGTTTCCTCCTTCCTACAATACACTTCAGTTCACACAGCAATCTCCCTAGCCCAAACACAAACACGATCACAACACACGTTTCCCTTCTCGTTCCGCTTCTAGCCTCCCTGGCTGAGCATCATAGAGTGCACTGGTCTCGACCGGGTGTGCTCTCCTGCATGCGATTACATAAACAACTGTTAAATATAAGGTTGACGTCATTTATTATCATCCAATTTATGCATTAGTTATATATGATTTTCTTTATTATTTATGACTTTCTAACAACACATTCTTAAAATCTTGAATTATGAATACGTATGATATGTTTCAAACATATATTATTCAAATATCAAAGATCCAAATCTTTTTTATGGAATCTAGATCTCTTCAAGAAACAGATAAATATACACTTTCAATCTCCCCAACCCACACACAAACACGAACACAACACACGTTTCCCGCATGCAGCGTCCAGCCTCCCTGGCTAAGTGTCATAGAGTGCACTGTTCTTGACCGGGTGTGCTCTCCTGCATGCGTTTACATAAAAAAAAACGATAAGACGCTACACTTAGCAACGTTAAATATCAGTTTGTTACGTGCACCCCAGTCAGATATATGTATTATCAATATCCGACTGAAAAAGTCTGCAGTCGTCCAGGGTAACTACATCCAAAAAAAGCTTTAAGTCGTCAGCGAACAACAAAAACATAGCATGATTTATACAAGCTCGATACTAACGAGTGCTGTAAGTCTCACAGTGCGACAATGATAACAGCTGCACTAAAAAAAGTCTTCATCATCAGCCTGTGTCCGTCCACTGTTGAACGTAGGCTTCCTGTATGAGTCTCCATCCTTTTCAATCCTCCGCCTATCGCATCCGGGCCACTCCCGATATTCTTTTAATGCCATCAGTCTATCGTACAGAGGGTCGGCGCTTCGTTTGCCAGTTCTTGGGCCATCGCCGGCAACCGTTGTCTCTTCGTCAGATATGTCCTACCCATTGCCACTTGAGTGTGCCTATACGTTGGGTAGCCTCCACTACTTGAGTTCTTCTTCGGATATCCTCGTTTCGCGTTCTATCTTTTAGAGACACTCCAAGCATGGATCTTTCCATAGCACGTTGGGTGACCTTTATTTTATGTGTAAGACTATTCGACCACTAAGACATTTATTATAGTCCCGTAGAAAAATAGCTGTCACTAATCCTGCATTGCTTCTCCTTCGTAGTGCTTTTCACAACCCTGGGATCCTCGATTGCTTGAAATTCTACTTTTCGGTTAGGTATACCCTCTTTCGTAGCCATCCGCTATTTTCTATTTCAGTTAGTGCCTGAGGAGTTTCGAGTCCTCAATACCAGCACAGCTGGATCCTATTTTTACATCAATTTTCTCCATCCTTCTTTCCGAGAGGCATAGTTTCTGGCAGGTTAATATTACACTTTTGGAAAACAAACAATCTGTACGTCCTTCTTATAATTGTCAGTTTCACAAAAATATTTCTTAAATCCCTCATCATTTAACGACAAAAAACAACTCGTTAAACTATAAAATAAAATGAGAAAAAAGATAAAAATATAATCGAAATATCAGAGCCACTAGAAACGTTATCAATCGAATTTACTTTAACGCAGTCATCCCACCTAATTGAACAATAAACAATAAAACAACAGTTAGACGAACAAATTGCTAAAAGCTTAATGACATGCAAACCAAAAAATGAAAATTGTACTACGCTTATGTCCTTTATAAAACATTAAATGATGTAATTTGATAATGGAGGCACAGCGATCATCACCTTAAACTGGCATATTAATATATATAAAAAAAGTCTTACTGTTAATAAAGTAATTCAAAAACAATATATATTGAACTTTACTAAAAATTTCATTTTTAGGAAATTTCTCTCATCAATATTTTTAAAAAATTGCGTAGGCCGGTATTTGAGCTCGGACCGTTGACATGTCTAAAACATTCAGTTTGTACTCACGGCCGTCCGCACGGCATGGTGATTGGAGAAATTAACGCATATTATAATACCTTCTTTATCCTAGCCATTTCCCATCATCTGGGGTCGGCTCTCCTTGTGCACATTCGCCATGTCTGTCTGTCCAGCGTTGCATTCTCGGTCGAACCCAGGGTTTTCAGATACTTGCTTACAGTTGCAGCTTAGGTTGCCTGCAGTCTTCCAGGTCTTCTTTTCAGCGTGGGTATGTTGAGGGCTCTCTTCACCATGTGGTTCTCATCTCTCCGTGTCACATGCCAATACCATCTTAGGCGGTTTTCCCTTATCTTTTCAGGTTTGGGGCCACCCGAAATGAACCCCGAATATGCTCATATCGAACTCTGTCCACTCTAGTCACACCGCCCGCCCGGCTCAGCATCTTCATCTCTGCCACATGAATACCGCATATTATAATACCGATATTGATTATTTTTACAGATTGTACTTGTCATGAATACCTATACGCTTTATATGCGTAAATTTAAAAAATCAAGTACATTAAATCATTTATATATATAAAAGAGGTCTAAGGAAGGTCTAAAAGGTGAGAAAAATTTGAATAATTGCCGGGAAAACCCTAAAAAAAGCCCTTTTATTTTTCCCACTTAAAAGTCCCATATAAACAAGATCTATACACAATATCATCTTTCATATGCTTTATTCATTTCACGCACCGCGTGTTATTATGAGAACGCGAAGTGTGTACATAATATTTACCGTGCGGTTGACATGACGCGCGGTTGTCATGACACGCGTTTAAATATTTCTATTTATGATCCGCGCACAAAATCAACTTTGATACACACAATATCATCTTCCACCCTATGTTTCCTACAGTCGACAACGGAACTGGAGATACCTGAGGCCACCCTGCGGCTGAATATGTGGAGAAGCGCAACTGAGGGGAATAGAACGAAAGAGGACCTAGCCCCTGGACATGACCAAGGGTGGAATATATGGAGGTCTCTTAACAGACTTCGGACCGGAGTATGCAAGACGAGGACACAAATGAGGGCCTGGCAGTTTTACAGCGGACCGACTGAATGTGACTGCGGCGTGGAGCAGACCCCGTCACACCTTCTGGAGTGTGCGCTGTGCCCGAGTGGCTGCACCCAGGAAGACCTGATGATGGCCAAAATCAACTTTGATCGACGTACTGGGCAGACAGGATCTGAACCTGTTGTTTCCGACACGATTATATATATATTTTGTGCGGCGCGCTTTTTGAACGAATAACGTTGAGTGCTTACCGCGCACTTGACACAGTCTCTCGATACGTATTATCTATATTTCTATCTATCTTTATATCTTTATATCTATATTATTGCTATTCAATAAAGTTCATATTAAATTATAATCACTCACTGTTGTCTAAGAAATGTAGGTGTGTTCCTAACTTCGAAGTGTCAATTTGCAATTTATTACCGCTGTAAAAAGTTCAAATTCAATCATATCTATCAAATATATCATCTTCGCGTGCGCGTCGGAGGATCTAATGTCGTGTTCCGAAACTCAAAAAAGTGATAATATCGCGAATGCGACCAAATTGTATAGTCACAAAATGTAATAGATCATTAGTAGTACTGATTTTCAATTTGGTCGGCTTCGCGAAACTTAGTTTTAGCTAACTTCAGTTGTTAAACTTTCAGATTATTTTGTTTTATAAATATTAAGTTTTGTCACAAATTAAATTTCTGAACGCAACAATAATATTTGACATTAGATTTGACAACAAACTAATATGTCAATCCATCCTGTCGCACACGGAAAAAAGTATTACGATATTGTGTTACGATATCTATGAGTGGGCGAGAACTTTCTTTACTTTGGTGATCTGTAGTATATGGCAACACCATCGGTTGGTACCTCTGCGAAATGGACGCGCAAATCGAACGAGTGAACTGTCCACAGTGACGAGGTTCTTTTTGTTGTTGTTGATATTTTGTGATAGTGACACTTTACTGCTAAGTGAGCGAGAATTTTTCTCAATTTGATTAATTACAATTTACGATGCCGAGGAGAAGACGACCTGACTTAGGTCGTCGCAGTCAATCAAATGTGTGAAGAGCTACCTCGCGTGCTAACCGCACTGACCAGAGAGAGACAGATCAAGAAAATAGTCGATAAAGTACATATGTAAATATGTTAACAAAGTTAGCGATATGGCTGTCTTCGCTTTAACCAATCCAAATGATGAAATATCACAGTACCAGATGGGTCGCTATGTAAGTAGCAACGAAGCAATTTGGCGTATCTTTTCATTTGCGATCCATGAAAGACAACCTACTGTAGTCCATTTAGCAGTCCATTTAGAAAATGGTCAACGAGTTTATTTTAATGAATCGAACGCGGCAGACAGAGCAGTACGTCCACCGTCAACAACATTAACAAGTTTCTTCATAGTCTGTCAAACTGATGATTTTGCTCGCATTTTGCTGTATGCTGACATGCCACGCTATTACACATGGAATGCATCATCGAAGTCATTTCAGCGTCGAAAACAAGGAACACCAGTTGAAGGACATCCAAATGTATTTGCTTCAGACGCTCTGGGTCGCATCTACACAGTACATCCAAATAACGATGAATGTTATTATTTGCGGTTGTTGTTGGTGACTGTTCGTGGTCCGACATCGTTTAAACAACTGAGAACAATTAATGGACAGCTGTGTGCGACTTACTGTGAGGCATGTCAACTATTACATTTACTTGAGAACGATTCGCACTGGGATGATACGTTCAAGGATTCCGTAATATCTTCATCACCGTATCAAATTCGTACATTGTTTGCGATTATCATATCGACATGTTTCCCCTCGAACCCAAAAGATTTGTGGGTTAAGTATAGAGATGACATGTCTGAGGATGTTTTATCGTGTTTGGGAATGACAGCACCAAATGGTCATATGCACGATGCATTAAACCACGAGTTGCAAAGAGAACAACAGTACGACATTGAAGCATTGGCCGAAACAGTTCGTACAAATGTTCCACAATTAAATCAACAACAAAGAATTGCGTACAACACTTTGATAGAAGCTGTGAACAGAGGATCTGGTGGAATTTATTTCCTTGATGCTCCCGGAGGAACCGGAAAAACGTTCTTAATTTCATTGCTTTTGGCGAGGATTAGATCGCGAAATGATGTTGCTCTAGCGTTGGCTTTATCTGGAATAGCTGCGACTCTGCTAGAAGCCGGGCGAACTGCACATTCTGCCTTAAAATTACCATTAAATGTTTAATAAGAAAATCACCGAAACAGCAATTTGCAACATCGCCAAAAATAGCGCAATGGCCAAGATCTAGGGCGCCCTCAACAGTTTACTGTAGAGGGCACCCTAGACGGGAGTATTTACAGCAAGTATTCGAGGACATGAATTGTAGCGCTTATGCTGAGCTGAAAAGGGTTGCGGAGGACCGAGAGGAATGGAGATCGAGATGCAAGATTCTGTTGCTGCAAACCAATCCACCGGATTGATACTACAAAGAAGAAGGCCAAGATCCTACAGGTATGCAAATTGATTGGTTGGGATGAATGTACAATGGCCCATAAGAAGTCACTGGAGGCACTGGACAGAACGTTGAAAGATCTTCGTGACAACCAAAATATTTTTGGTGGGGCCATGATTCTGTTGTCAGGTGATTTTCGTCAGACTCTTCCAGTTATTCCCCGATCAACTGTTGCTGATGAACTAAATGCATGCCTAAAATCATCGAATTTGTGGCAGTATGTAAAGACACTCCAATTAACAACTAACATGCGAGTATTTTTGCAACAAGATGAAACTGCAAATGTGTTTGAGAAGCAATTGTTAGACATTGGAAACAATGAAGTTGTAGTGGACACCTTGACCGGATTCATCACATTACCCACAGATTTATGTCACATCACAGACTCAAAAGATAAGCTTATTCAGCGTGTTTTCCCAGATATAGCGCAAAAGTTCAATAACCATAATTGGCTGGGTGAACGAGCAATATTGGCGGCGAAAAATAAAGATGTCGAGGATCTCAATGCGACCATTTAGAATTTTCTTCCAGGACAGTTGGTTTCCTTCAAATCAGTCGACACCGTATGAACCAGGATGACGTAGTCAACTATCCCACGGAGTTTTTAAATTCACTGGAATTGTCTGGATTACCACCTCACAATTTGCAGTTAAAAGTAGGATCAGTTGTCATCATGCTGCGTAACTATAATCAATCTCGACTGTTCAATGGAACAAGACGGCTGTGAAAAATCTGATGAATAACGTCATTGAGGCAACAATCATGAAAGGAAAATACAAAGGAGAGGATGTCTTGATCCCGCGGATACCGATGATTCCAACGGATTTACCATTCGATTTTAAACGCTTACAATTTCCAATACGTCTGGCCTTTGCAATGACCATAAATAAATGCAAGGACAGTCGTTAGATGTTTGCGGAATCAACTTGGAGTTTCCCTGTTTCGCGCATGAACAAATACGTCGCATGTTCGCGCGTCGGAAAACCGTCTTCTTTGTTTATTTACGCACCACAAAACAAAACAAAACATATATTTTATGAGAAAGCTTTAAATTGATTAACAGGCTGTATCATAATATTGTGTGTCTGTCAATATCAAATTTAAACCTTATAAATAACCAGTATTTCAGGAAAACTCTGTCTTATAAGTAAGCAACATGATGTGTCGAAAATAATAATAAAACTTCATGCTTCATTCAAAAAATGCTTTTTTATTAAATACGGATTCGTTTTGTTTGTTTTAAGATTATTTTATACAAAAGTGTAGGTCTTTTATTTATCGATTGAGGCAGTACGAAGTCTGCCGGGTCAGCTAGTTTTTAATATAAAAAACGCATTTAAATGCATATCACTGCATCGCGGCGACCGCGCGGAAGGGTCTCACTCTAACTCGAATACTTTCTTTTTCTAACGCTCGCGTCTTGTCTGCTGCGATGCGCAGTTTTATTTTCGACAAAGTTATAATTTGCATTAAATATTAAAGTATCATCATCATCATAATCAGCCTGTATCCGACCACTGTTGAACGTAAGCCTGAGTCTCCATTCTCTTCGATCCTCTGCCTTCCGCATCTAGGCCACATCCGCTATTCTTCTTATATCGTCAGTCCATCTTGCAAGGGGGTCGGCCAATGCTTAGTTTGCCAGTTCTTTGGCGCCACTCCAATACTTTTCTTCCCCATTGACTGTCGTCATAATATAAAAATAAGAGGGAGGATGCATTGGATAAACGCCTTAGTTTTAAGACATTGCGGAATTTTCACTTTAAAAATGTACTTAAGTTTTCTAAACGCAGCCCATCCTATTTGTATTCAGCAGAGAAATTATTTCGTCTAAGTCGTATTACTTTTCCCTGATAGGTACTATTGAAATATATATTTATACAAAGACGCGCTCGAAATCAAAACTGTATATAGAATAAAAATACTTAATACCTTTATTTTGTAAGAAATTGATGAATGAATTATATCTTGGGATTAAGTCATATTTCTCTAAAATCTTGTTATTAATGTGTTTAAAGCTTAATATAAAGGAAAACATGTATTTTTGTCGATTATGATTTTTTTGGTCAAAATTTATCGCTCTTTGGCGCCTTAACCGTTAGTGTGATCAAAATTATTTTTATGCATAAATTACAGCAAACGCGTCTCTGCTTAAAATTATATTCAAGCATTTTTCTGTCAAACTTAAGACAAATAATTTTTTGTGATAAACTGAAAAAAGAGTTTTTATTTTCTCAGACCGCACACCAGATACGAGTTTGCAAAGCTTAAATTCGGATTCAAAACCCTAAAAAACATAAAAATCGTCATCCCAAATTTCTTCATTATTTTGTTCGCTTGAAACTTCCTAAAGTGCTTGAACTAGTTTTACTAGTTAGTGTGAAAATAATTCATACTATAATTTATCTTCTTCGTAGTATCAATCCGGAGGATTGGTTTGCAGCAACAGAATCTTGCATCTCGATCTCCATTCCTCTCGGTCCTCCGCAACCCTTTTCAGCTCAGCATGAGCGCTACAGTTCATGTCCTCGAATACTTGCTGCAAATACTCCCGTCTAGGGCGCCGTTCTGCAGTAATGTTCGAACATTCCAGGTGGCATATCTTGTTGGCTGAAGGTTTTTCTTATTTGTCTTGGTTGTTTTGTCTCGAGCAGTCCCCACCCGGAGATCCGATTGGGGGACTATTTTATCTCCGGAAAATTTTACTTGAGATGCAATCATTTTTTTTGCTGATACGTGGGATGTCTTCAAGACCTTTAATGTGGTATTTTCCCCTTTATTTCCACATCCTAATGCCGTTGACCATAAAGGTTCATCCGCCTTAGGAGGGCATTTACTACCTCCAGGACAATAGAGTGCCCTAACCAGCTTGACCTGATGAGGTTAGCTGGGTGTTAGCTTATTCCGGCCAACATTCGGTCATAATTTATATAAGCCATTTATTTGTCGCGTCAGCCGCGTGGAAGGTTCTCTTTATAATTCGAATACTTTCTCACTCACACATTCGTTTCATAAACGCGGCGAGTCGATCTACAAATATTGCCATTTATTTTAATTTTAACATTGTTAGTATTGATATAAAAATGGACGATCTTTATGTGGTTTTATTCGCTGATGATATTAAAATATGTTGTTGACCACCAGGACTGGATACCGGGTTCTTGACACGACAGCAGAAATTATTACAACAATAATAACAGAATCGCTGCGAGTCGCAAATATTGCGCATGTCAATAAAAGACGTTCCAGCGTTAACTGTACTCCAGTATATCTGAAACTCTCGATCCTCTCGATAGTCTGACACGCGTTATATCTTGACAGGCGCTGATGCATGCAACGTGAACAATTCATAGCTTCGCTTTATATTTTTTATTATTTTTTTATTTAATCAAATATAATAGGATACATTTAAGATTTTATTGACAGTATTACATTCATTTTTTTTTTGTTTATTGTTTTTTTTTTTGGAATTCGCTTTCCACGCCACTTAAAGGTAGATCTTGTGTGTGGCGTGGGATTCATCTTTGATTTAAGTGTTGCATAATTTATATTATTATTTTTTCACATTTTTAACAAAATAACATATTTTTTTTTAGAATATAAAATAATATCATAAAATTTTTTATAGTCGAAGTGACAATTCAGCATCATTTACATATATATTTCGATTCTTTAATAGCCTCGACCCATCTAAGTCTCAATTTCCACCAGACATCTTTTAATGAAATGTCTCTCGATACGTATTATCTATATATCTATATATATTTATATCTATATATCTATATTATTGCTATTCAATAAAGTTCATATTAAATTATAATCACTCACTGTTGTCTAAGAAATGTAGGTGTGTTCCTAACTTCGAAGTGTCAATTTGCAATTTATTACCGCTGCACAAAGTTCAAATTCAATCATATATATCAAAATAGTTTTCGCGTGCGCGTTGGAGGATCTAATGTCGTGTTCCGAAACTCAAAAAAGTGATAATATCGCGAATGCAACCAAATTGTATAGTCACAAAATGTAATAGATCATTAGTATTACTGATTTTCAATTTGGTCGGCTTCGCGAAACTTAGTTTTAGCTAACTTCAGTTGTTAATCTATCATTCTATCAGATTATTTTGTTTTATAAATATTAAGTTTTGTCACAAATTGAATTTTTGAACGCAACAATAGTGTGTTTTTTGGCGCCCTAGGCCGTTGACCGACCTCGCCCCCCCCTAAAGCCGGCACTGAGGTGAAGGGTTAAGTCAAGTTGTGTTCTTTTAATATAACTATAAATATTGTTACTAAATTAAATACTTCTTAACCCCTGTCTTTGTAATTCCGGCATGTACTATTGTCTAATGATCACATTATAAAGTCGTTGATACTGCTTAAAATTATTATTCTAGGTATCAAATCAAGCTGGGAAAAAGAAAAAAGAAAAAAACAAAACTACCAGGGACTGGCCGTCGTCAACACCAAATAATTACAAGGAATTTTTAATTTGAACACATCAATTTTTTATTATATAATATCTTAATACATTAAAATAACTAATAAACAGTAATTTTATATTCCTTTTTAAATTGAAAACGAAAAAAAAATAGTATTATATAATAACTTAATACATTAAAATGACAAAATACCCAGTAATTTTATAATACCTTTTTTAAACATAAAAAAATATATTTTTATAAAGTGACTAAGTACATTAGGAAAACCACATACTTATTAATTTTATAATGTATTTTTTGAATTGTTTTACCCGCACACATATACAACCTGTGAATATGTGTGTAGGAACTAATTAACTGTCCATACCTATATAAGCCAATGCCTGTTTTTATTTTTTCATTATTGAAGATGGTCTTCAGGAAGGTTAAAACATGTAATCATTAAAATAAATTGTGAATCAAAACTATATATTGTTAATTAATTAATTTTTTAATTAAAATTAATTCTAAAATTATAATTATGCAGTTTCACCTAGTATTGTCAGTTTATAACCTTAATGTTATTGTTAAATATAATATTTTATATAAGAATACTTCTATGTAGCTTTTTTATAAGAATGCTTCTATTTAACGTCGACAGATATAGTACAATATTAAAAATTTACTGATTATTATTTTTTAGTCACATAATTATTTATTGTTTGTTTTTTTTCTTTTTAATTCAAAAATATTTATTTATAAATATTATTCATAAGATTTCATTTTCAATTTCATTTTATATCAATTAATTTTTCAAATGAAAGTAATCACGAAATACTAAAAGTAATTAAATTAAAATTTAAAAAATCATTTTTATCATAAAAAAAATAATGATTTGAAAACATGCATATCTTAAAATAAATATTGTGTAATATTATTTTACAAAAATACAAGCCAACGTTATTTTAAATAACAAAATTAATAAAAAGCGACACAGCTTGATATTATTGTAAAGCTTTTTGGTATCAAATTCATATTTTTATATTAAACAGACGCAGTGCATTACATTTTACCTATTTATAATATTATAATAAATGAACCTACATAAAGTACGCAGTTGTTGACTCCTGTTTTCATTACTCATAACAGAAATAACATTTATAGTTAGTTGTCAGAATATTTTAATTGTTCCAATATTTTCTATACAATTTTGGCGTAGATCATTAGTAAATATTATAATATGTCTTCATTAAATATAGTTTTAAGAAAGTATAATATAAAAAATCTATCTTATAAACGCCCATAATAAAATTAGCATTATCAACATGATAAACGAATTCAAAATAATTGCGAATAATAATTGCGTTAAATAAAATAAATTATATTGCTTACAAAATATGCCGTTGAAAAATAATTTTCTTACATATGTATTTTTTATGTATTTGCATTCAAAATAAAATACGTTTTAAGAAAACGTTGATTTTGTGTATTATACCAGGA
Organism: Glossosoma conforme; assembly: GCA_022606575.1. Taxonomy (NCBI): domain Eukaryota; kingdom Metazoa; phylum Arthropoda; class Insecta; order Trichoptera; family Glossosomatidae; genus Glossosoma; species Glossosoma conforme. The sequence continues at coordinate 52,271 of JAGTXR010000399.1, forward strand.
ACAAAGATAAGTTATTTCTAAATTTATTTTAATTTTGGAGTTAGTTTTATAATGCTTCAAAGAATTATACTAATGCTTCCAGAAATTAACAAAAACATTTTAAACAATAGTTATAGGTGAAATAAACTCATTGCACACTATTTCAAAAGCGGCGCGCTTTCAGTTTGTAACAGAACACACAATTATATAGATTCCCTATTCATGCAAGTAATATAGGCTCTAGCGATGAATTTTCGTACTAGTGAGGCGCTTATAATACAAGTATAGACGACCTATCCATCGCTATCCTAAGTAGTGAGTGCGCAAGCAGATTCCTACAGTGTCGTTTTACCGACAAGTTGCGCACCGGACGAACTTTGTTACTTGCTATGTTGATCGTCGAGCAATTCTTCTTGCACAGTGTTCTCCGGCAGTCCGCAGTAGGCGTTATCCGCGCCGGCTGACAGTCAGTCGATCCCGCGCTGTTCGCGCGCCTACCGCACCGTACTAAATGACAAATAAATCAAAACACCACACTGAACGTCTTATCGCTCACTTAACATACTTGCCATTCTTTCTGCCGTGTTAGAATCGGCGGTCTAAGACACCATCTATTTTTATAAAATTTCGAACGCCACCATGCAGCCGACGGGAGATATGTTATTTACGTAAATATGACAACAAAAAAGTGTATCTCGTGGTGAACTCGACAAGCCCATGATAGTGAACAATTAATGGTAAGCACAAACATTTAATATATTACAACAGTGCACGTAAAAACATTCAAAATATTTATGTTTTAATTCAGTATTCTCCCAACTGCATGACGATATGAATTCGATTTTTGGTTGACTTGAATTAATTATTTAACGCGAGTGAAATTGCCCTTCAAATCGCAACTCTACGCTCTTGACAAGCGTTTATTTTGTGACGTTTGCCATTTGTTTTTAGTTGTGTATTAACTGCTTTCTCATAAACTGTTGCTGCAAGAACTCTTAACTTAATTATATGCAGCACTTTCATTCATTATTGGATATAAATATATTATTTTATTTAATACCTAAACAGCGAAAAAGCGAACTAAGTACACTACCGTGGCTACTATATTTTTTATAAAGTTTATTTAATTGTGAATCTCTTATTTTTAATTTTTATATTGTATAAAAATACACATTTATTTTATAAAAAATATTATATTTTATCAACAATAGATTAGTTTTATGCCTTTTTATATTATATATTTTCATTGCCGGTTTGTTTATTAAATAGGTTCTTGTAAAATTGAATTCCATCTACCAGAATCCATAACGTTTCGTTTCAATATTAGGTGGAATAGGTTGAACTTTATTTTTATTCGTGGTTAGGCTGCGTAGCGGAAGGAGGCGAAGCCCTAATACATTACAATTATTTTGTGTTAAATGCGAGCATTTGGTGCTACTTCGTTTGTTTAACAAGTGTGAACTGTGACAATTCTGCTACTCCTGCTTCTATTATGTAATTAGTTCTATCATTAACTCTCGCACGCGATCATCATAGGTGTAAACAAATCACTGTTCATTACCGAATTCACTAAATTCATGTTTGCTCAACAATTGTTCCAATTGACACTGATAAGTCCTGCAAATGTGCACGACATGTGATAACGAACCAACGTTTAATTATATATATATACCTTTACACATACGATTATATAAAATGATGCATTTGAAATTCGATTTTCAATTATTTATAACACAATCTGAGATACAGCAATTGTAGTAAATAATAATACGAGGACAATGACATTAATGATTTTATACGTAATGATAATAAATTATATATTTATTACTATCTTACTAATTATTTAATAAGATTTTAAATATCATTGTCTTATACTCGTATTATAAGTAATGGCGATAGTATTGATGAATTATTAACATTTTCATATCGTTGCCATAAGCATATGTTTACGCATTCCGAAAAATTACACTACATACAGGTATGTATACATATGACAATACTAAGTGATCACCAAACATTGATTGCTTCAGTAAATAATTTTTTGTGTTAAACGAATTTTGTTGTTTAATTTAAATTGTAATATTTTTAAGGTGAAATTAATTTATTTGTGTTTCCATATTATTGGGTTGACCCGCTCCTTAGGGCAAAATATTCCTGGCCTTAAGTACGTTGGGCTAATCACCCTATTTCTATATATTTCGATATATATTATGATAGTATTATCGAGTTAGCAAATTTAACTTCTAAATGTTTAGTTTGTATGTATATTCTCAATCCTTCGCTATTTGGGTGCATTCCACCTTAAAACAATCTCATATCCTAACCAACCAAATTGTTTTTGCTGTCGCTAGGTTGAAAAGTCCCAAATTCCATTTCCAGGGGGCACCGCGTGGAGGTTCTTTTCATGCTCCCCATCGATGTTGCCAGATACTGGGAAAAAATAATTTGACGACGCTGACACGAAGAAGAAGACCAACCAAATCTTGGCAGTATCAATCCGGTGGATTGGTTTGCAGAACTAAAATCTCGTATCTCGATCTCCACTCTTCTCGATCCTCTGCAGTCCTCTTTAGCTCAGTACAACTCATGTCCTCGAACACTTGCTGCAAATACTCCCGTCTAGGGCGCCCTCTACAGTTTCTACCCTCAAACATCTCTTCCACAATGTCGTGAAGAAGACCATCGTGGCGCATGATGTGACCGATCCATCGAGCTCGCCTCTCTGAGATGGTTCTTACTAGATAACCAAATATTATTGAGTAAATGTCGCATATGTGTCAAATTGGAGCATAAATACAAGTATATAATTTGGAAGATACATTTATGGTAATACCAGTAAAAATAAAAAGCATTAACTAGTATTTGATAATTTTTCGCAAAATTAAATTTCTATAATATATGTAATATCGCGAGCTCAAACATATCACAAGAACACTTGAAATTATTTATCCTGAGATAATGGCGTTTGTTGATTGGAGTTCATTTTGTCTTGTAATATTTCAGAATACATATTATTAGATCTGATATATGTACAAAAAATGATTATCACAGACGTAATATTAATTTTACTTTTATTAAAGAAAAAACATTTCTCAGTTGAGAAGTACAAGCATAATTTTTAATTAACTATTTATAAAATTGGAAAGCCTCTTGGATGAGAGCAACGGATGGAAATAACACCAAACCGCTAAATTTCGAATTACCTAGTTATTCGATTGACCGTACTATATTTATTGAATATTAAATTTGGACCGCATTTTTGGGAGAATCGAGTCTACAACAATTCACAAAAACCTTATGTTCCAATATAAGATAATTTAATTCTTGCGATGGTAGGTAGTTCCATCGTCATATTGACTGAAAAGAGGTTTAAGCGTTGGCTGTTTAGCTGCCTAAGTCTTCTATAAAGCTACAGGTATATAAGCATGATTATCATTCCGTATTCAAAGGTTTTCTTTGTATTTTCTAGTCATCAATTTCTATTGACATCAGCATGATATAGCCCTTGCTGACTCGTATCGAAAACCTCGATGTACAATCTTTCGTCTCTTATTTCTGTTCGCTTGTCGTATATGTATGTGTTGCCATATCGGCATTTTGGACAAGTCCGGTCACGGGAGTGACGTTAGTTATAGAGATCGCCACTTGCGGCGCTGGGTGTTACCGACCACGGTGCGGTGCCGGAAACAGTCGGTGGTCCCCCGACCGTGACGGGTGTCCGATTGAGGTTGGCCCGGCCTGAATGCTGTGACTAAGTCCGGGACAGAAGTTTGTAAAGTCATCGAAATATATATGTCAATGAGCTTCAGAAAAAGTCTTTGTTGTTTATCTGCTCCTCATCCTGCCACCACGAGATTGAATAACGTCTTTTTAGAGAGGAGGGTGTTACTACCTTGTACCGAGTTGATAGATAATCGTGTATTAGATCATAAAAATATTACGGTTCCGCCGCATTTCTTTCCCAGACAATTCGTTCAACGACTCATTGGTAACGACTTGGGGGGGCATTGGACGTCTGTTGCACGGGATATTTGGTGCACGGGACAACTGGTGCACTGGATGTCTCGCTAACCTAACCTAATTTATTTCGTCAACGAGATCTATAGATCTCTGGACTCTACGATCACTGTACAAATCCTTAGGTTAGGTTAGCGAGACAGCCAGTGCACCAGTTATCCCGTGCGCCAAATGTTTCGTGCACCAGACGTCCAGTGCTCCCCAAGTCGTTACCGTAGAGTCGTTGAACGAGTTGTCTGAACGATAGGTCTTGACACCAAATATTACGCAGCTCTTAACACGTATTATATAATATCATGTCTTCCAGCGCACCTGGGAAGATTAAATTTTCAGCCTCGCAATAAACTGCCTAATATAAATAATTTTATTTTTAGTGTGCGTCTAAAAATTCCGTCATCTATTTTATTATATTATAGTAATTGATGAGTCACCACAATTGCCAATTTTGTTATAGACTTTATTTTTTCACCGCAGTTGTCTATTAACCGCTGCTAAATTGCACTATTGAATTGGATACATAAATGACATGGTCGGTTCATTCGATTTCAATTTGTGTTAAGTGTTTTTTAGTGTAAAAAGTATACATACTTTGCTGCAGTTGGTGTATGTGCATTAAATTATAACCTACGTTTCCGCTTAATGCATCGCTGCATGAAACTGCACGTGCGAAAATGGGACGAGAATTATTTTAATTAGATGGAAATTACAGTCATTACAGAACTTGCGCGAACTCAAAGGTAAGTATTTTAATTTAATCGATGCAAAAGGGCTCGTAGACAGACAGTACAAATTGTATCTTGCTGTAAACATTGTATGCAATCATAGTTGACTTATAAGGTGCGTGTATTTATCTCTGAATACTTGGATTGCCCCGAAAGAGGACCAGGTGTGGAATATATGGAGGTCCCTTAACAGACTTCGGACCGGAGTATGCAAGACGAAGACACACATGAAAGCCTGGCAGTCTTATAGCGGACCGACTGAAGGTGACTGCGAAGTGGAACATACCCTGTTACACCTTCTGGAATGTGCGCTGTGGGAAGATCTGATGATGGCCGGGAGTAACGCCATCGACGTCGCCCACTTCTAGGCAGACAGGATCTGACCCTGTGGCTTCCGACACGATTATATTTATATTTATCTCTGAGTTTGATGCTTGCAAAAGTATCTTTGTGCTTGAGCTAAATGCTGGACGTCGTTATTTTTTAGAAGGTCCTCATTCAATATGATACAATCTTCTCTTTTCTATACAGTTTTGTACCATGATAATCGACAAGCTAAAACAAGCTTCTATAGTCTTCTTTATTAGGTTTGTCCAACCTCTTGCTGGCCGACCATTCTTTCAAATGACTGCTGAACAACAAGGTGTACCTGCAACAAATTACTCGTGTACCTGTAAAACAATACTTTTTGTTTGCTTATTGTCTGCAGTAACGGTATAATTCAGCGAGTCATGGTAAAAATGTTTTATTCAATTAAAACCCTAATAGTGTTGCTTATTTCATTGTTCACAGATTACCATTCTACTTACCGTTTTTTAAATTATAAGATATGTACTTACATCATTTCTAGTGACGCATTATAACTAGATATTTCGTAAAGTACTTTGTCGTTAATAAATGTACCAGAAAACTTAATGCTTATTGACTGTCGATTACTTGATTAAACTTCATAAATATATTTTCAAGTGCATTTAAATTTTTGCGTATAATCGTATAATAAATTATCGTTGAAATTTTTTAGCATTGGTTATTTTAATTGATTAGATTACAAATGTTATAAAATATACTTTTATTTTTACGTAAGCTAACTCAGCGCAAGCAATGCATTTTGGATTTTTGAAATATGTTTAAATACAAATTTAAATGTTTATCAAATGTCATTTATTCCTTATTATTTAAGAACGAATTATTTGTCTTTGTGGATATGATATACAAATTCGTTTTAAAATAGCTTAAGTTATAACTGTACTGTCGCTTGAACGTGACATTTGGGAGGGAAGGCCGCAGACAGCACCCGTGTTTTGAACTTTGATAACAGATGGACTCGTGAATCCTGTCCGCTTTCTTGCTCTATTTCTTTTTCCAGTTGTTCTTAACCTCTGTGTATTGTCTTTCAACAAAGTCTGACGTTTAGCAGTGTCCGCCATTTTCTGACGCGTCACGTGACCAAAGTGCATAGACAAAACACCATCTGTGTGATCACTTTGAAACTACTTAACTGTCATTTTTGTAATTGATATCTGTCTTCGAATCTGACGTTTAAAGTACTTTTATTGTGTTGTTTACGTGTGAACTGTCATTGTTGGACTTGTGTTAAAGCGGAGGCATCCTTCAGAAGCAGACTCAAGACCCACCTTTTTGCTCGGAGAGGCAAAGAAGCGCTTTTGGAATGATCATTCGGTCATAAAAGAGCGCTATTCAAATACTAATATAATAATAATAACTGTACGTTATGTACTCCTGGTCAGTCAAACAATCATACGCATCCAGTCTGTTGGAGTCAATTCAGATTTACATGTTGATGATACGCGAAGCTCATCCGTCAATGTCGCTTGCCTCTAGCTCCGGGTTGAACAGAATAATAATTGACTTCATTAATTACAGCCTTTTTCGTTAAATACGGAGTGAACTGATGCTCTTCATAGCCATTTATTAGTCAATCTAAAGGGATTTAAAATATACTCCTACTATTAATAGATTTTCGGCCACTCGAATAAATTGTACAGATAGTTTTATTTGTATGTGATATAGAAGTTCCGTTATCGATCTTTTTATAACCGTTAATATGGTCACTACAATTTTACTCAACACAGTTATGTCAGCTCTTACTGTCCATGACTTGCCCTAAGATTTCTCTGCATCTTAAAGTCATATATGGTTGCAGACGATCTCTAACATCCTGTGGACTAGAAAAAACGACAGCTTTAGTGACTTTGACATATTTAGTAATTTTTAATAATATTTTTAATGAGATGATTTTAATGACAAGTTAGAACAATGATCATAAAAGGTGGAGCTATCTAGGTAGCTGCTTATTCATCAAGTATCTGTTAGCAGTTAGACACTGTTTTTTCCTATACTATACCAACTGACGTCGACTTATATAATTAAATAGCACAGTGTACATGAGGTTATAAACCCGCGATAAAAATATGTTAAATGCAATTCATATTAAAGTATTATATTTAAAAAAAATACTTTAAATAATATAACAGATATCAGCAGAAAAAATATTTAATAAGTAGTAAAAATGCTTTTAAGAATAAAATTAATCTGAATAAAGAGACTTGTATGCGCATTAATGTAAAAAAAGGAACGATTGAAAATAATTTTAGAACTATTCTAGACAGTATCGATTACTACCATCAGCTGATGTCGTTCTTCTCAACCGATGTTCCTCAGAGCATTTGTGCTCTGCGAGAATGTTCTAAGTGCTTTAATTGATAAAAAAAATACACATAATATTGATACTTACAAATTGACGAGTCAACAAACATAATTTTTGTAAACGATAATGTTATTTCAATGTTTTTTTTCGTTTTATTAGTGTAAACCTAATAAATATACGTGTGTTTTTTTATGCGTTTGCATTGGTAATATGAGCCTTTGAATAAATGTATAAATAAATTATCTATTAGTACAATTTAATGAAAAATATATACCGAAACACAATTGAATAATGTACCTCTAAAATAAAATTAATTATCTGTTAATACTGTAAATTGAAAATTTATTTTATAGAGACAATTAACCTGAATTCATAATCAAAAGTTTATCACTTAAAAATGGTTACGTGGCACTGCGCTAGTTCAACTTGTCTAACTTCTATATTGAAGCTAGAAGTATTACGTTTTAATTTCAAAAAATATATGTTTTCGACGTATATACTATTGGCGTTGAGTAAGTATTTTCATCTAATGTATGAAAAGTTAGACTGAACCCATCCACTTGTGTTAGGTAAATCATATCGAAGCTAGTGTAAACATAGTTAGTTGAATCGGTAGTGCAGGGTGAGTAAGTAACTTTATTAATAGGAAATTGTTATTTTGTACTATGTACACCATTTAATCTACTTACACTGCTGATACCCTCAATCGAGACAACATCAATCATGGAGTATGAAATATTAAAGTTAGTTTACTAGTGAAAATATATAATAATATATTGTTTGGTCATTATTCAACAGTGAGAGTTGTTGCTAGTCCAGATGAAATATATGAGTATGCAAAAATGACAGAAATGTTCATAGAAAAATATTGCTAAATTTTCAATGATCGGTTGTGAACGTGTGGTTTCAACGACGTTGAATTATTGAACAAGTATTAATATTCCATATTAGTTCTCCAGCTGGTGTACCTGTATATAGTAGTCGCAAATAGCAGCCATAAAGTTTTATCAGCTATGTATATTACATTAAATGTATAGTTTCTGACGGCCTTCTAGGACGGTTTACGAAAAGCTCACCAGAAGATCATATCCCAATCAGTTCTACATATTTTGACTGATGAGTTCAGCATAAAAAGCTGCCGTTTCCATTATCTTACGTCGTAACACCCTAAATATTCCGTTTAATTCGAATATCAAATCATCATACTTGTAATATTTTTCGTAAGCACCTGTTCTACCTGTTATACGCTTGTCTGTATTCTGTTTTGGTGAGGTTCCAAGATTATATATTGCTATGGTAAACTTAGTATGTACATCGTTTTCTGAACATCATTAAATTTCATATTAAGACTTAAAACGTTCGTTTTCACACCACCAGAGAGTGTTGGTACGCTTTGTTTTTGGGCCAAAAAAGGCGTAAAATAGCATCCAAACATATGCTAATAGTATCATTATGACGTAACAAAATATGGGAAAAAACTATGTATTAACACTTCGCATCGGTTGTCGGCATATGCCGTCATAAGATTCTCCGACCGTTGACATTGGTTGACGTGATATATCGTTTTGCTTCTTTCTTAGAATAGTTTTTTATGCATCATCTGATAGCTAACGGATACAAGAACCAATTTGATTTATGAAAATGGACCAGATAAGTAAATTTATGCTTCAAACACTAGTTTTATAATTGACAGTATAATTTGTATTCAAACCGAGCCGTAATGAAAGGATTCTCCTGAATGCATACTATATTCTCTTATTCAGTAAAATTCTGCTTGGGAGGAATGAACTTATCAACAAATCCACTCTGTTCCAACTCAAAATCACGAATTGTAACCATCGCGTGAAAATGCCCGCAAAACTTTCATTTCAAAATACACGTTTTTCATGAGCTGTAGCTTTGTTTTGGCTTTTATTTGATTGTTGACGAGCTCTGCGGGGAGGTGCGATATGGCTTGTTGTTTGTTTTGACGAAGTGTGCAAATGCAGGCGTATGTGCACTGAGATATGAAAAAAAAAACGGACTGGTAAAACCGCGTAAAACAGTCGCTATGAATTGTTTTGACAGGCTTGCAATCGTTGATTCACTGAACGTATTAACAAAGTTTACTTTTTACGTAAGTTGTAACTTGTAAGTCAATAACATAAAATATTTTGAGTCACATTAACTTCTTACTTTCGATAGTTGTTACGAATCTAGTATGAGCATGTTAGTAAATTTTGGATCTTTTTTATGTAAACACACACAGGAGAATACCGACATATGGTGATAGTAATTCTGAAGTCTCATCTGTGGAATACTATGACGCTTAACATGGTGCATATGGCTAAGCGCTGCATGTGGAGTGTTGATCCGGCAACATTATAGACTACAGCTCGAAATTCACGCATCATACTTAATTATTACAGGAATTTACTATGAATGGGTGGTCTTCACGAGACGACTTTCGACTACGATATGACTGGAATTTTACGGGTGAGGGATCAAATTCACACCAACCGGGGGTATTTTAGAGCTCAGATATCGATTAAAAATCTTTTTTTTTAATCTCCGTGGGGGGGATCGAACCCACGACCTTTGGTTTGCAAAGCAAACCATAGGTTCAGGACGGTTATCTGTTTCTGACGAAACAATCGCAAAAGTGGAGGCAGCGAGGCTCTCAGATCGAAGGGTGGCGGTTCGTAAGCTCTCCGAAATGATCCCTGATGTCAGCAAAACCTCTATTGACAAGATTTTGACGGAGCATATAGGGTATGCTAAGGTTGCGCGAGGTGAAAATGCATTGACCTCAGTGGCGATTATGTAGAAAAATAGGTCAAAGTCTGAATTTTCCAAAAATGCACGCATTCATGGAATGAAACATGTTTTACATTGTGAAAAATCACTGGGAAACTTACTTCATTGATAACCCTCGTATAATGAGACGGATGTACAGGAGATCGGAAAATATAAAAAAATGTAATGCAAGTACTTCGAGTTTGCGCTCGTTTGAGATGTCTGTGAGTACTCTGATCCTACATGGTAAACTGACTAGTTTATTCAGCGACCGATGTTGAAAATGATCATAAAAATATTATATTATAAGAGTGATGCAACGCGTCAATTATAGACTTGTTTTATTTCTCTTAGTCAGTACTCAGGTCTAAGATTCTATAATAAAACGCTTAAAAAACTTGTATACTTATGAAACCTACTATTTTGAACCTATTTCACTATTTAATATAACATAAAAATGCTCCATAATATTCAACACACTTTGTTCTGACAACTTTTTGCGCTGATGCAGTTAATACAGAAAAGCAGAGCAATGCCTTTTATTTCTTCTATGTCATAGAATCGTATTCTGAAGCACCGTTTAAATCAGAATTCTCATAGAATAGATATAATAGATTATTTTAATATTTCTGAAGCTGTTCTAAAGGCCCACAGTCCTACTGTCAGCTACAATACACTTAAATCTAGGTACAAGTAGTTTGAACATTGATGTCTTCTCTAGAAGAGTGCTGTGGCTGGAAGAGTTAAAGAATCTGCCAGAGCTTCCAAGTAGCATCTTGTGTTGGCCATATGATCAACAAAAATATTCATTGAAATAATAAAAATTTACGAGTTTTCCTTAAGTTAAATACAGAAAATTTCGGCATTTGAAATTCGCAATTTGATTCGATTATAAAACCGGAATTTCTGGATCCAAATATACAGGAATTCCGGTTTTCGGTATGCAGGCTTACTGGTATGGATGAGACGTTGAGGCGTTCAATTGTCAACTACGAAAGGTTGCGGGTTATTTCCTCACAATAAAAATATATTTTTCATCCATATATTTATCATGAATTTTAAATATTTATTAAATTGAATTTCACCCGTAAAAATAACTATCGTAATATATTAATCAAGTACTAGTGTATTTTCCACTGAGCGCTATTAGTTCACAGTGATTCTCTTTAAAAATACATGATGCTTGAATACCTAATTGTTGGAAAATGCCGTTGGTGGATAATCACTTCATATCTATCATAAGCTATCCATAAAAATGGCACATCCACAAAAATGAAAAAATCATTAAAACACATATAAGAGATATCTTCATTTGTTTTTGTTGGTTTTTCACGAATATCATCATCATCATCATCAGCCTGTGTCCGTCCCGCATGAGTCTCCATCCTCTTCGATCCTCCGCCTCCCGCATCCAGGTCACTCCCGCTATTCTTCTTTTATCGTCAGTCCATCTTGTAGGGGGTCGGCCAATGCTTCGTTTGCCAGTTCTTGGGCGCCATTACAATACTTTTCTTCCCCATCGACCGTCGTCTCTTCGACAGATATGTCCTGCCCATTGCCACTTGAGTGTGCCTATTCGTTGGGTAGCATCCACTACTTGAGTTCTTCTGCGTATTTCCTCGTTTCGGATTCTATCTTTTAGCGACACTCCGAGCATGGATCTCTCCATAGCACGCTGAGTGACTTTTATTTTTTGGGTAAGACTTGCTGTCAGATTACACGTCTCTGCGCCATATATAAAATGAAAAACACTCGTTCCAAAATGTTGAATTGTGTTTATTAAATCGCTTGTAAATATGCATTGATGCATTAAACGTAGTCTTCATGGTTTGGTGCATCAAAATAAACACTGCAGTCAACCTTTGCATATTCAACCACCATTGTCTGCTTTTTCAAATCATAGTTTTACTACGTTCGATTGTTGGTGGCCACGGATATGTACTCGTATATACTAGTACGTACTCATATGGAGAAGTGGAAATTTTAAAAATAATAATTCAGACCTATTCCAGGTACACGAACGGAATACAGTTTAAAGCAGATTTGTGATGTAGAGGAATAAGGATCATAGAAAGTTGTATAAAATTCAAATCTACAACTTTCCATCTATTAACAATATTTTACATTTAATTTTTTCACTGTGTTTCTTTATTTTTCTGTGTTTCTTTAAATTGTCTAGTGTTTGGTATGTTAACTAGGTTTAGTTTTTGCTCATGTAAAAAATATAATCTATTTCAAGGATTCTATAGTACATATATATCTTAGTATTTTACGGAATTTCATTTAATATTAATCATAAAATAATGTATCTTTAGTAAAAGATAACTCTCTGTAAACTTAATATTAATATCTCCATTAATAATTTTATCTATCTCAAGTTTAATTTAATAAAACAAACAAAACGACAGAAGTATTTAAAAACTTCTTATCTGTCAGAATTGGATTTTCGAACGTCAAATTGGGGTCACCTGTCGGAAACTAACCAAAAACTAAAACTAACGGGAGCACTAACTGAACCTTTTATATATTAGCTTAAGAATGGATACGACATAATTTATGGTGTCCCAGATTCGAGATCACTAAAAAATTTTGATTTATACTTTTAAAAGTCTGAATATGATTATAACAAGAGCCATCTATGAAATTACTTTTTATGACCATACGATAAGTGTTAATTTTTCAACTAATGTGAATGTTAACATTCCCTTACATTTTCTATAAATACTATATTTTAAATTGTGTACAAAATAATAATTTCTTCAAAAAAAATTTAAAAGTCAATGGTCAACAAACTCAACGCGTCTTTACATGAATCGTTGGGAGATTTTAATAAAACAAGATTTGTTTTTTATATTTTTTGTGACTGCTTTACACATTAAGAAGCTGTTATTTTTATCATATTATGCATAATTGATTGGAAAGTTGAATGAACTTGATACATTCAATCTGTGCTTGACCTTTAAGGGGACACAAAGAACAACCTATCATGGGGACATTCCACGAAGCAGCAGCAAAATAAAAATGATTCACATTTTTGATTATATATAACCATTTAATATATTTGTGTTTGTGTACTATTTTTTTAAATTGGTCATGTTTTAATAAGGAGCACTAATATTAGTCCAGTCGTAAAGCGTTTATTTGTCATTCAGACGCAATCGGCTCAAAACGCGACCAAGCTTAAGTTTTTCTATTGATTTAATCATATCTAAACTCTATACATGCCCCCGCTATGATTGAGCCACCCCTTAGGGACAAAAAAATTACCAGGCATCGGTAGCGTCGGGTTCATCATGCAATCTTCTTAAAAATATAAAATAAATCCCTTTTATTAAACACCCGAATAAGAGTTTATCTTTAATACTACAGTAGCAATCTATGCAAGTTCGCGAGCTCTTGCTATGGAGGTTACCGGGAACCATATACTCGTATGTTCCCATGTAAACACATGTTTTGGGACAAGGCATCGACAAAGTGAGCTTACAGAACTGTAAAACGGTAAAATTTGCGGTATCTATATGCTCCAAATATGAAGCACATATGGTAAAAAAATGTTAAATAAAAAAAACTTAACAACCTAAAACCTAAACAAGGACCCTGCTTCCGGAAAGGTTAACTAAACACTCCGAGAAGACTGTCAAGGCCAAGCAGTAGCTAGACCTGGTGGTCTTTGTGCAATATTTCAAATTGCTTCTTAAACATTTTTCTCACCGAAAAGTGTTCTACAGGAATAAGACTTCACTCATTCCTTACTATATTTTTCTATTTCACCTTTTCTTACTTAATTAAATGTAAGTTTTAAATTAGTATTGTGTGCATACAATAACTAAGATGTTATTTTTGTAACATGCAGTTTCAGAAGCGTAAAATTCATATTAATAAACGAGTAGCCAAGAATAATTTGAAATTCATATTTATATTTACCTCATTACCAACTGACTGAAATTGTTCACAATATGTAATATGACACCCCACCATATGAATGCATTAATGAATCTAACAAAGGCAACGAATATTTCGTCGATAAAAGCCGATCAAGTTGTGTATGTTACAGATTAACTCACCCGTAAGCTGCCAATAATTAATTAAATTTCATCAGCCGTGTTGCAATATGCATGTTCCACGACAAAAGGGCTGAAATTCTGAACATTCTCTCGTTAAGCGAATTCAACATATTTTACAGTTAGTTGAAATATTTGGTTAAATCCGTCGTTACAATTATCAGTTTAAAAACGAAAATTAAATTACGTATTTTTAACCATGTGTGAATATTTATCATGGTATTAAGTATTTAACCTGTTCGCATCTGTATCCGATATATGCCGTGTAAGATTCCCCTACCGTTGATATCGGTAGCCGTGATATATCGTTTTGCTACTTTCTTAGAATAGATTTTTATGCATCATATGATAGCTAAATGATACAAGAACCAATGTGGTATGTGAAAATATACCAGATAAGTACATTTATGTTTCAAATACTAGTTTTATAATTGACAGTGTAATTTGTATTCCGCCGAGCCGTAATGAAAGAGTTATGCAGGAACAAGAGAAAAAAATAATTATTATCATATAAAAAATAAAAAAAGTTATTTTTTATTTCAATTTATATTTATCGCTGTAATTAGATGTATTTTTTTATCTTAGGGCGATAGTTCCGTGCAAAAAAAAATGTATTATACTGGTACATTATAGTATATTAATCTTTCGTCGTTGTTGACCGAGTTGAAACTGACTAGTTATGTAAATATTTTTATTTAATAAATCATATTATTTTCGATGACGAGTACTGTTTCACTATGTTTAAGAGTGTGTATTGTCAATATGATTCTTGTACTATATAAATAATATAATCGTGTCGGAAACAACAGGATCAAATCCTGTCTGCCCAGAAGTGGGCGGCGTCTATGGCGTTACTCCCGGCCATCATCAGGTCTTTCTGGGTGCAGCTACTCGGACACAGCGCACACTCCAGAAGGTGTGACAGGGTCTGCTCCACGCCGCAGTCACATTCAGTCGGTCCGCTGTAAAACTGCGAGGCTTTCATTCATGATATTTGAAAAGCAACTGGTCAAAAGAAATGCTATGTTATATAACCTTTCATCACTATCATTATCGTTTCTATGTCCGCTTCCCTAATTGGACCATATGGTCGTCACGAACTACCGCCACAAAGCTCAGTCAGCAGCTATGGTATCAACGAATGTCAACTCTGTCCCTCGAAGTTTCTCAGAGTACATTCTGTATATATTATAGTTTCCAACGGCTTTCCAAGACTACGAAAACCGGGGGTTTCAAGAAAAGGCAGCTTTTATTCATGCTCTCCTGCGGCATATAGATCTACATTCAACTCTTGACCAAATTTAGTGTAAAAGTGTCCCATGTTCATTATTCTTCACAAAGTCAAACCATCGTACTCCCAGGATTCTACGAAGGCATCTCTTTTCAAAACCCACTATACGGCTGCATTGGGTTATGATGAAATGCAATCATTTAACAATCTCCCAAAACGGCAGGCGCAATGGAACGACTTGCGAGATTTTTTCAACATAATCTCTCAGTATTCTCCTTAACGTGTTCATATAAAAATAAAAATAAACTCAAGGGCCCTTATCACTGGACCAAACCCGTAAATTTAAAACAACAAAAAGACATAAAAAAACCTATCTTGGAAGAGAGATGAGCAGTCGCAGAGAATGTGCTCTGAGGTCTGGAAAGAGATCAAAGGAGCTTCGGGGTTGGAAAGTGGGTTAACCGTATTTAATTCGCCATTAAGGCGCCGCGCTCAGTCGTAAACCGGGTAGACCAATGAGCACGGCTAATCCAATCAGCAATAGGGACCGATGCTGTATTAACTTGACCGTAGACGGTAGCAGACATTTCACGCGATCGATCGGAACAAGATAATTTGTAACGACAACTAAAATAAAGTTCTGCGACAGAAAAAAATAATTGTTCACAATGTATATACAATTATCTTTTAATTTGGGGCATATAGCCACCATAAATAATCAGAGACTTGCAAGATAAATTTCACTAACGGTTATAGCTCAATGGTCAAAGCGTTTGCTTTGCAAGCCAAAGGTCGTGGGTTCGATCCCTGACGGAGATTTAAAAAAAGGATTTTTAATCGATTTCTGAGCTCTTAAATACCCCGTTTGATGTGAATTTGATCCCTCACCCGTAAAATGCCCTCAAAGCCTATTAATTAAAATTGGTAGTAGACAAAAGTCGTCCCGTGAAGACCACCCATTAATAGTAAATTCCTGTAATAATAAGGATGATGTATGAATCTCGGGCTGTAGTCTATGATAACGTTGGCGGATCATCACTCCACATGCAGCGCTTAGCCATCTGTCGGTATTCTCCTGTATGTGTTTATATAAAAAAGTCACTTCATCCAAGATTTAATTTAGTTTCTAAGTTCCAACCAATTTGTTGCATACAATAGTCGAAGGTATTATTTCTATGCAGAGAAATCGTTTTAATGAAAAAATGGCTTGGTTAAAAAGTTTCAGTTCTTCAGAGGCAACCGCTATCTAATAACTTATCTCGAAAGTACGAGTAATACAATTTAATTATTTTTCTGCTATTTTTATATAAATGTTATTTCAGTTTTGTTCAAATATGTAGTCACATGTTGCAAGAAAATTCAGTGAAATGGCAATGGAGTTATCTCATATTTGAATTCTACGATGAATTGTAGTTTGAGATTGCATTAAAAGAACAAGAGGAATCGGTGTTGTTCAATCAAAAATGCCAGCGATTTGTTCATTAAGAGACGTGAATAAATGACATCCCTAAGCCGGCTTTCTTATACCACCGACTTGCATTAATATAATCTGTTATAGGTATAACCTATTATACTGGTACTATAACTAGTCCGAGCATTCAATGAATACTTGTACATAAAACGAATATAACCAAACCTTTACAATTAAAAAACCAAGTGAACTGTGAATATGAGATTTATCTTTCATTTGGCTATGCGAACCCGAAACAAAAAGTCATAAACTTAACAATATATGTCTGAAAAAGATTGACTTGACAAATCTTATAAATAAAACTACCCCCTACAAGATGGACTGACGACATAAGAAGAATTGCGGGAGTGACCTGGATGCGGAAGGCGGAGGATTGAAGAGGATGGAGACTCATGCCGGATGCTTACGTTCAACAGTGGACGGATGCAAGCTGATGTTGATGATGATAACGATATATAAAATTCAAAATGTTGTATCGTATTTTATGCGCTGCCATACTGTTTATTCGATTGCTATGAAACTTATAAGATGTTCAGTTGATTATGAATCGTATTAATATTGTGTGAATAGTGATAAATATTAAGCTTGTCGGAGATCGAACGCGCAACCTCCTTCGTGGCAGTGGAGTGCCTAAATTTTTCGGCCAAGCTCTCGGTCATGGCGCATGCGCACTGGGGCGGCATTAATGTGCGTAGTCATCCAGCCGAGAGAGCTTTTTAATTATAATTAAATGTGGTCAGACCCAAAAGAGTCTTCTCCAGCGTTCCTCAACCGAGGTCATCCGAAACTCTCTATGTGACATATCTGCTTCCTATTAAGACCATATTGCCGTCACGAGAATGAGTTTCACGAAAAATATCGCGAGTGGGATAACGATCCCACTTCAAGCTTACGATTTATGATTTTTGTATCATTTAGTTTTTTGCCACGAATCATCTTGCCTTCTCTTTGTCTAGTACTAATTCATCTTTGCACCTGAAGCTTACCCGAGTATATATAATTTATATTAACATTATTATGCATTGAAAACAAGACAACTGTAGCACCAAAGGTATATTGGGCCATTGCTAATCAAGCAATTAGATGCTACATGCGGAAAAATCGTATATGGCTTGTGAAATGGTTGTTTTATCTGTGTTTTGAATAAAATCAGAATGCATGACGGTGGAAACAAACTGGAAAATCATTTCAAAGCCTATGCTAACCCATGTCATTTCATTTCGGAAGCAATTTACTAAATAACTTGCTTTTCTTTTACTTACACGTATGGATGTCCAGCAAGTGAGCGACTTGTCTGTTTGTGGATGAGTGCAGGATGGATTAATTCGCTAAGCTCACTTGAACAGCGGTCTATCATGGTAACAACGGTAGGAAAAACTATTTGTTTAGAATATAATTTTAATGCTTTACAACATGCGTTATTATAACAAATTAAATATTAGTAGTCATGTTATTTTCGTATTTTTTGAGTTCAGCTATTTCATGTGAATTTTACGAAGTCTATAACGATCTACTATTCTTCTATTCCTTGAAGTTACATAGCATTTACGTAAAAAAAAACTGAAAATTTACTACATCGGACGGATTATTGATCGCCATTTTACGCTATTAATTGAGACAGTGTCAACAGTGATTTAAGATTATTACAACTGTGACTTTTATGGCATTGGAACTATATTTGTGGATATACAATATTTAACGTTTTATTTGTTTTAGTGGATTTCTATCACCAGTTTTTTTAACCCTCGCCTTACTATGTTAAAAACTTCCGCGCGTTCCGATGGTGTGTACTCGTTACACATTCTGATTTAAAGTGAATAAAATGAGTAGAAATTCGAAAAAATTAAAATATTCAAAGATATCGCTTAATTTTACAATAGTTGATGTCAATAAGCAGTAATAATTGACATTTAATAGCTAAAAACATGAAAAACATCAGACGAAGACCTCAAACGGCCAGACGCACCTTGGCGCGTGAACTTCCGAGAACTACTAACACTATTTAGCCTGTCGACATATCGTGAGCCGACGCGCATCGATATCATTTCGCACTAGCCGACCAACTGAGGTTTCCCGTCTCGCTCACTCATATTAGTACGTCAGCGAGAGTGAGGAGTATAGATGCCGACGTATCTGGTTGTTTTTTAATTTTATTTTTGCACACGCTTCCGACAGGTCGAATGAATACATGACAGTTGACGCGTCTTGAGTGTAGGGGTGAATTTATTCCGGATTTTAGAAAAATATTTCCTGCTCCCGATGAGTGCCTATTATTATAAATATTTATTTTTATCAATACGTAAATGTAATAAGGAGGAATACCTAAAATCTGAACCCTGTGTGTATTATATTTACAGAGATATTTAAGTTATTACAAGCAATGTGTAGTCGACAGACATCACCGGGGAGGAGAGGTTAATACAATCGTTTCAACTACGCTAACAGTTATATAATCTAAGATTTTTTATATTTTGCATCTGATTTCTATTCGACAACGTCTCTTTTATACTCAGCCTGTTCCTGTGACACGGACGTCCAGTTACCGCGGCATATTTTATTTGCTCCTGAAGTCGGATGTCCAATGGTCAGCTGTTATGCTCACACATACTTCTACTTGCTGTCCTCAGTGCCACCTTCTTGATCTATTCTATCGTCATATTTTACGCCGCAAGCGTTACTTTCTTCATATTGTTTTACTTCGTCTCAGATCGTCAGTACTGCAATAGGTCGGTGAGTCCTTATCTCAGTGTATCTCAATTGTTTTTTTTCATTTTGTGGTGTCATATCGTATTAACCTTTCCTTTCCTGTGATGTGTATCTTCTACACATTAATTCTAATAACCATCAATATCTATATAAATATAATAAATACAAGGTAATGATTTTAGGTATTCCTCCATAATGTATTTACGCATTGATTTAAAAAATAATATTAATAATAATCAAATCTTATCGGGTACATCGGAGGTGTTTTGTGAACATCGGAAACAAATTCGCGCTGTAAGTGCCTCGACCTTGGGTCTCGACCATGTGCGAGAAGCGTGACACTATATTCGCATCTCACTCTTTCATACTTCACTGTGAAGGAAGAGGGAAGACAGTGGGAGTGGGCTATTCCGGCCATTACCGCGACTGGCGGCAGTTAAACCAGAGTGGACCAATGCCCGTTCCGTGAGCGTTGCCAGATGGTTTTTTAATGTTTTCAGCCAATAAATCGCAATTATTATAAATTTTGATTTTAATTATAATTAATCAAGGGGGTTAGCTATGAATGTTCTTATTTTTACGAACGCGTTTTTATTTTAGCACCGTAAAGGAAAGGTTAATGATACGTGTCATACAAGCTAAGAACTAAGAACACGGCAAGCCATAGTAAAATCTTTTGGAGTTCTCGTCATCTGTATTTTAACTCTAGATATAATATTGAAGTATTTATTTTATTTATAATAAGGACCTCCTTCTTAAAAGTAATCTTCTTCTTCATGTCAGCGACGTCAAATTATTTTTTCCCAGTATCTGGCAACATCGATAGCTCGTGTGTTGCCCAGCATTAGGTCCTGAGATGTGCAGCTTGTTGGGCACATGGAGCAGCATCTTAGGTGTGAGGCGGTCTGCAGGTCTCCACAGTCGCACAATAGTGTCTCCCTGCCGAAACATTCCCCACCGCTCGAGGTTGTCCTTTGTTCTAGCAACTCCGATTCTTAATCTATTCAGGGACTTCCAGGTCCGCCAGTCAAGGTTCTTGCCAGTTGGGAGGCCTTCCTTTGGAGTAATGAAATCCTCTGGTGCGATTTGTTGCCAGAGCTGGAGTCTCTCATTTTCAGGGCCGGATGTGAGAGGTTGTGTGGATTTCAGAAAGCTGCTTCGCGACTTCAATCTTGGTGTTGGGGGTATCTGATTATACAAGCAGTGGGATGGTTGGTCGATTGCCTTACGCATTTCTTCGGCTCATATGACTTTGCGTCTTATGTGTGGCGGTGCGATGCCAGACAAGGGGTATAGCTTAGAAATGGGTGTTGGTTTGAGGCAGCCTGTGACGATTCTGCATGCATCATTCAGTATCCACTTGATTACAGTGGGCTGATCGACCCCACACTGGTGCCGCATATTCTCCGGCTGAGAAACAAAGTGCTAAAGCTGAGGTACGAAGAAAGGGTGGTTGGGCTCTCCAGTGAGTGTTGGTCAGTTTGCGGATGAGGTTGTTCCTTGTTGCAACTTTCTGTTTGGTGTTGCTGCAATGACGCCTGAAGGTGAGGGTGCGATCTAGAGTGACTCCGAGGTATTTTGGATGGTCGCTATGTTCCAGTACTCTTAAAAGTAATACAATTAATATTAACAAAAGATCTGCAGTCGATAAATAAACATAAAAACGCATAAAATCAACGTCGAATTACATTTTTTTTCCGGTAGCTACTAAGGAGATGACGGAGGCTAATATTATTACGTATTAAGAAGCTGTAAGAAAATAATGAAACCCAACGAGTGCGTACTTGTTTGATTTGTTTTGAGTACTTACTCTTAAAAAAATTTTTTTTTTTGTCATATTTTTATTTATAATATTTCCTTGTTTGTTTTTGACCTTATCAAATGTCTCTATGGGTAAACCCCAGATCTTCAGCGGCCTGTACATGGATTATACCGACTATGATTGACGTTTAACAAGTTTAATTCAATCAACAAAGTTACTTTGCTTCTGTAGACGACAAACATAATTTACGGTAAAAACAACTCGTATTGTTTCTTTACCTTTAAACTATGCTTAAACTGTATATCGCTTTGAACGGGATAGTCCCGTTTTTATGCTGTCCGTTTTTATAGATTTTTGTTCAATTCGTTAAGTTTTTAGAAAATTTTAGTTTTGTAAATTATTTTGGCCAATGCATTATGCAATTTCACAGCGATGTTATGTGACATTCAATGAAACGTGAATTGATGGTCACACTTTTATGTCTAATTAGTGCCATTAGTAAGGTTAATCCAATGATAGTCTAGGTTTCGGCAGCATCAGCGGAATCACGCCATTTTATAAAAAAACGAAAAAAGGTTCCAAATATACTTCGGATACTACAGTTGCCTTCTCTTCAATCTCCTGACCTGAATACTATGAAATACGTGGGAAATGGATTCTGGAAATGGCACACATCAGTTAGGAGTCATTACTTGCGTCTGCACTCTTGCAGACTGACGCGCAGAAGCACTTAAAGGCAGCGTCATTTCGTTAGTTAGCAACGTGTTACCAAAGAAGGCAATTTGAGACTCGCTGTAGTATACTAGCTTCGCAGCCTTAAACTGAGGTCTATTTAACATTTAACTGATGCACCTAGAATCACGGGAAGGCCTTCAGCCACTCTCTAACAAGTAGCTTTTTGCGTGCGTTCAGTAACGGGTCCCCATCTGGGTCTCCAAAAACAGAAAGGGATAGGGAGGGTTTTCACCATCTGACCTAAAGACCGTTGATATTGCGCATATTATGTACTAGGGCACTAGACGATGTTCTGGGTAAAGAACTGAGCGGCTCATATCTGAAGCATATGCTCCAGCTATGGTGCGGATATGAAAGAAATCTAAATATGTACACGCATGTAGTGTAAAATATTATTTCATGAATCGCACAAAACGGGGACGTTTTTTGATATATATAATATAATCGTTTCGGAAACAACAGGGTCAGATCCTGTCTGCCCAGAAGTGGGCGACGTCGATGGCGTTACTTCTGGCCATCATCAGGTCTTCCTGGGTGCAGCCACTCGGGCACAGCGCACACTTTTTGATGACAACTAGTAACAAATAAATTATTCCGTTTTTAGCTAAAAAAAGGTTGCATCCTGCATTTGCGAAGTTACGTATCGATGTATCGTTTTTGTACTTCAGTATTTATACTATTGATGTATTAATGCAGTAATGTAGTTGTAGTTTGGAAATTAAAGTACTTTTTTAAAGCTAAAATTCCGCAATGTCTTAAAACTAAGGTTTTTAATCAATGCATCCTCCCTGTATTAACTTATGGCGCAGAGACGTGGAATCTAACAGCAAGTCTTACCCATAAAATAAAGGTCACACAGCGTGCTATGGAGAGATCCATGCTTGGAGTGTCGCTTAAATATATAATCCGAAACGAGGATATCCACAGAAGAAATCAAATTATGGATGCTACCCAACGAATAGGGACACTCAAGTGGCAATGGGCAGGACATATCTGTCGAAAGGACGACGGTCGATAGGAAAAAAAAGTATTGGAATGGCGCCCAAGAACTGGCAAACGAAGCATTAGCCGACCCCCTGCAAGATGGACTGGCGACATAAGAAGAATAGCGGGAGTGTCCTGGATGCGGAAGGCGGAGTATCGAAAAGGATGGAGACTCATATGGAAGGCTTATGTTCAACAGTGGACGGATACAGGCTGATGATGATGATGATGTACTTGTAGTACTGTATATTAATAAGAGTTAAAATAGCGGCATTGAATCCTGTTGAAGATCTTTTCTGCCTTTTGCGATATTCTTATAAACGAGATTACATAAATAAGTAAAAAGTATGAGGCAAGTGTTTCGACCGTATCGCCCTTATGACCAGCTAACCCCGTAAAAACTTTGCCCATATATTCCGTGAGATAATCTTTGGCCCTTCACATAATATACGCCTTCGATGGCGTGTAAGGGTTTATCTACTTTATGAATTATTTTGTATCTTTCTTTACGCAACAACTACCCGCAATTTAAAGCGTACGGGCATCGTAACCGTATTTATACGATCGATGTCTGGAATTATAAATTTATGTATCTTTTTATATCTAAAAATATATAAATTGCTGTCATAAACTTATGTTACCCAAATAGTCCTCGCCTTAGTTCTGCGTTGCGGAGCTACGCCGAGAAAATTAGAAGATGGTTTAAGCCAGGGGGCTTATAGAAAATTCAGCAAAATGCTCCTCTGTTAAATATTAGGAATAATAAAGGGGCTTTACAAGTAGTCGTGATTGTAATGGAGTATAGATAGATAGTATAGAGATGCAAGATTTTTTTGTTGCACACCAATCCACCGGATTGGAAGAAGAAGATAGACCAACCAGAGTACATTTTAAGCGCAGTTGTCGTTAGATCACTGAAGTTAAACAACATTTGACTCAGAGCAAATGCTGTATAGGTTAACGTCTGTTGCATGCTGCGTTTCGTTCAATGGGATGAGACCCCCTTAGGACCAAATAGTCCAAGCCTTGGAAGCGTTTGGCTCTTTAAAAAATCCAATTAACTAATCCCGAAAACCCAAAGTATTCCTCGAATACTATAGATGCCTTGATATGACATCAAGTCCCAGAATCCATATATGTTCCTAAGTGGACCTCTTGGTGCAGAGATATTTTAGGACAAGGCAAGACCAATGCCAAATGACATACTGCAATGCTTGTTTACCATATGTTGCAGATTTGTTGGTAATATTGGATTAAATAAAATTAATTGTTGCTAGTCTTTAATATGTAGAATGGGGTCATATAAGGATTTATTCCTAAAGTATGTAGCGAGGTCTCACTGCAGGTTACTGCTCACAGTGATCTGTACCCCAATATATCTAAAACCCTCGACACCTGTTAGTGAATGAAGTATATGAGTACATATCGACCATATAATAGTCACTGAGACATTTTCGTATTATTTTCATACTCAATCGGAGGAAGTATCCACGTTAAATTTCGATGATGTCCTGAAGTACTGTTGTGTAATGGTATTATACTCGACCATTAATGATTTTCTTTTATTTTGAAGAAATAAAAATAGTCACAGGAAACATCACCCTTGGGATTACGTTCCTCTTGACGAGGAGTTTTTTTAATGAGATGGGTTAAGATTTTTTAATGAGGTTTTCACTGATGACTTGCCTCTCCATACACTAGGATTATGCAAGCCTCTTACACTAGACTCGTGGAACATCACTATTGACCTAATTTCGCCTGCAGCAAAAATATTATGCAGTGCATTTTTTATGCACACATTTATTTTACTCGAGTTTTACATATTATTTCCTAATGCGTTAATTTCGCGGATGGTTTACGTGTATTTTTAATTTTTTTGTCATTTTATTTTTAAATAATTCGTTTAATTCATTTCTTACATTTCTTTATTTTAAGTTCATTTATATTATCTTGTTTTTTTAATAGGTTTCTACCGCACTAATATTAATTATTCTCTTATGCGCTATCACTAATACATTTAACTTATGTATAAAAGCAGAATGACACACATACAGCCAACCTGATATACACATATACATATTTTAAACGGTTTTTTTTTTATATTGTGTTGGTATTTTACACACAAAATGACAATATAATTGCTTGACTGTATTGCCATACAAATAGAAATACACATTTAATATTTTTATAACGATTTCTTATTTAAGTTAAAGCATCCAGAAAATAACAAATATGAAGTCGAAATTCTGGATACTTTGTAATTACCCTCCACAATTAGAAGCTCCAACAATACAGAAAACATAAGAACCTGTAGTGTGGATATAATCAATAAATTTTTATAATGAAGTTTGTGACCATCTCGACGATCCGTATATTGAAGATAGATAAAAATAATTATACATAAAATGCATTAAAATACTTGTAACAATCGCCAAAGAATGCACACAAGTCATGTTTTTCCTTTAACTACATTCCCTTGCATGCATTTACATTTGTAATGTGTATTCACATATAATTATGTTAATAATAATGTTAAATATAACATAATAGACAAGCACCTTTTGTGCAGATCTCGACTCCGTCGTGGGAGAAACAATCCAGAAGCGAAAAACATGCATTTTTATTACTTAACGAAAGAATGAAAAAAATAGATATTTTTCCTACTCGATATCTCTTTGTCTAGTTTTGCAATGTAGTGGAGCTTTTATTCCAAACGTTATTCAGTATCTATCGTGCTTGTGCGTCCCCTTTTTCTGGACTCCCGGTCAAGTCTTGCGCCTCCTACTAATTGAAAAATTAACTCCTTTTTAAGATTTTTGTGATATCTAATAGTTTATATCACAATCTGAGACATCAAATGTTCTGTAAAAAGAACTAAATGAATCCTAAAGCAGACCTTAGTCGTTAATTGTCTGGAATTCTAATGTTTGATGTGGCAGGAGAGTATGGGAACTCGGGTTTCTGTCATATCAATCCAGTACTTTTTCTCATTTTTTGGCTATCGACATATGTGGTTCTATCATCACTATCTGAGCTGTTGACATTATCGTCTTCGAAATATTCATAATTCCAAGGAGAAGAGTGAATCTGTATCTAATGATTCATCTTCCGAAAACAGGTGGTCTCTAGATGACATATCACGCGAAGTTCCAGCTATTTTGGAATGAGTATCTTTCAAATGTGATTGTTTTGTAAAATAATATTTTAAAATGTTCAAAATTGTTTCAAAATATCAAAATCAATACTCAATATTGTAAAAATCACAAGAAATTATGTCGCGTAAGTAGTTTTTTGTGCACAAAAATGCACTACAAACACATCGGCTGCTGGCTGACAACAGAGTTCTACTGAACAAAAAGCTAAGTCGGCTGACCCTTGACAAAGAAGTGAAAACTACGGCAGCAGCAGAAAATAACTTTAAGCAGATGGAATTAATAGAAATGCAGTCTACACTCAAATAAAAGAATTTAGAAGTGGGGGGTACTTGGTTTTTAATATAACTCCCCAAAAGCTATATAAAATCAGTCAATAAAAATGTGGAAATGTTCGGCTCCACTTATTTGTGCGAACAGTTATATTCATGTATTAAGTTACTATAATAATAGCAGTTTGTGAATTTTAAGTCCAAAAACTGATATCTAAAAGAGGTGACATTAACTGGCCACCCCGCAGCCAGGATTTGTCCCCAATGGACTTTTTCTCTTGTGATATCTTTACAGTATACTTTATATTAGCAATCCAGGATCTATTGAACAATTAAAAGAGAACATGTGGAATGAATTGCATGATATTTCACCAACCATTTTTCGGACGGTAATGGAAATTTTTCAGTCCAGATTATAGGAGTGTAAAAATAAACAAGGTTTATATTTACACAATGTTCACAAAATTATTTTAAAAAAATAAAACCCTAATTAATGTTCTTGAAAACTTAATTTACAGTTTTTGATACACACGGCGCGTTTATTTTTTATAGCTATTTTAAATATTAAGAGGTCATTGGTCCACAAATAGGCGTACTCAAAATACCTTATCCGGCCCTTGTTATTTTTTGAGCTTGACTTCACTGAACTAATACTTTTTTTTTTAAAAGTACGTAGGAGGGGGTCCACCGAAAGCCGAAAATCATGGTAAGGAGTCCACGACTGAAATAAGTTTGGGAACCTATGGTTTAGATGCTCAATTTTTTTTTTCATCATCTGGAGACATGACTTCATCAATGTCAAGAACCATTGCCCAATAGCTTCCCACGAATCATAGTGTCATCTGGAGTAGGCGGTTCACATACCGGATGAGATAGTGGGTGCAAAGATGAGTGATAACTTAATGGTCCAATATGAAACACATTGATCCCATACATCTTCAATTTGATTAGACTACATATGAGTAGTTTCGTCAATCTTTAGTGCCACTGATGATACTTGTATTTAAGTATCTAAGATTGAAGAATATAACAGTTGCTACGTAACAGCGACTGTCGAGAGCAGAACGCGTGCTTAACAGAAGTCATGATACTATTAAGAGGCTTAAGACATACTGGATAATGACGGCAACCTGCAAATTGAGTTTTGTACTCAACTCGAGCACGCTGTACTATGCTTTAATTTGATGCTTAATATCTGTAATTTGCAGATGTAATTGATCAACAAATAACTTATAAGCATAACTGCTACGCTTATTACATGTTTCGAAAGGGGGGTCAGACTGTTCAATCCAATCGCCTCGGATATTGATATATTTCACGTAAGGGAGGCCCAATTCAGACATGAACTCCACGAGCTTATTTGGAGGAATAATTTGTTGGTGTCGTCTATTTGATGAGCATTGGGACCTTCTGTTGCTTGTCTTTATTACTTTGTTCTTAGTACTTAATCATAAGTACCTATATATAAATATATTGTTTTTTTAGGATTAATTCTTATTGCACTTCAGAAATGAATTGAGTTGTTAAAATTTGTAATGTTTCTGTAAGGAAAAAATAAAAATAAAATTTAAATTTAAATAAAATTTAAATGAACAGAGTTACCCCCTCATGATGTGCAGAGAGGTATGCTAAGTAGTTAGATTTGCACACATCAAACACATCGCACACTGATGAAGACCCCAGCATATTCGTTAATTATTTAATTAATGATTAACTAATTAATGTTTAATTAATTAATTCATTAATTAATTATATAATAATTATATGCTCTTTTATGGCTACCACTCCCCTATGTACATCTCTTACCCTAATAGCTCTGACCTCTGTTTCACTGAGCTATGTCCAACTGACCTATTACGAATACCACTGCATGGTCAATTTGCTGAACTCGTTGTTGCATTTGCGTCAGCGGTGACATTGCAAAGGCACGCCATTTCTTTGTTCATCGTTTACCTATCTTGGGCAGCAGGAAACTCTGTATAAAGCTTATATTCGATCAGTTATTTATTATGGTAACCATCTATGGACTATAGATCAGACTCAATTCAAAAAGTTTTGCAAATTATCGCCAATACATGAAAAATACAGACTCTTAGTCGGTTCACTAAGTCTAATTTATAAAAAAAAACAGTTTTTATTATTACTATCTAATTAATTTATTCCCAAATATTATATTAGCATAATTATGTATAATTTCATCATCCAAATAGATTTCCCACCTACACTAAGAATTGAATGCTTAAAATTCTAGTTTAACATTAGTTATTTTGATAAGTAATACATCCAGATAATAGATACGTTTAAAATAATGAATTGAAACCCCTTTCAATTACGATTTGATTCTATGATAAACCTGTAATAAAATTGCAATATATAACATTTGATATCGAAGTGAAATGTTTTATTAAATCACACATTTTAAATGAGACATTTCGAGCAAATTCGTATCATTATTTATTTTATAGTTGGTGATCAATTGTTTTGTAATGGTCTAATATAGTTTTGCATTGGTCTTTAATTGTTTCACACTGATCTTATATTGTTTTGTATTGGTCCTGTGTTGTTTTGTACTGATCTTATATGGTTTTGTACTAGTCTTATATTGTATTGGTCTTATATTGTTTTATACTGGTCTTTTATTGTTTTGTATTGGTCTTATATTCTTTTGTACTGCTACTTTGAACGTGCTTCGGGAAGGTTACGAACAACCAGTGTAAGGATGTGAATGAATTATGCAGTAGCCGGGCGAGTGTTTATTAAGCCGCTTCCTGAAGAGATTCAAACTGAGTGAGCTAGGAAGCGCAGGCGCCGCGAGTGCAGCGAGAACGTGCCAATCTTATTAATAAAGTTCCGAGAGGAATATGCTTCTTTGGGATCTAAAGATAGCTACCGTTGACTGGCATGAGTGGGCGCAGTGAGAGTAAAGAAACAAAGCTGGAAAATATAAGCATTTGTTCCTGTCTAAATAAATACTTTTAATTCCATGCAAAATATCTGGGACTAGCAGCTTTATTTGATCAATACAAAGTGCTATTTATTCAGCTCCTGTCCCCATTGTTCTTTGCGGCTGTGAATTTAGTAATCTCACTAAGAGCTAATGCAGCCGTATAGTGAGTTTCGAGAGCAGATGCCTGCGTAGAATACTAGGTTTCCGATGCTTTTTTATGTAAACACATACAGCAGAATACCGACAGATGGTGATAGTAATTCTGAAGTCTCACCTGTGGAATTCTCTGACGCTTGCCATGGTGCATATAGCTAAGCGCTACATGTGGATTGTTGATCCGCCAACGTCATAGACTACAGCCCGAGATTCACGCATTATCCTTTATTATTACAGGAATTTACTATGAATTAATGGTCTTCACAAGACGACTTTCGCCTACCACCAATTTTAATTAATAGGCTAATAAATAGTTTATAGATTATATATCTTAATTATATATATGATACATTAATTAATAGGCTATATATATAGTATAAAATTAATTTTATATTTTCTGTTATTATGTCACTTTTATTTGTGAATAAATTAGTATCGGCATTAATATGCAAAAGTACCGCTAGTAAACATGTTTATCGTGCCGCTTGAATGATTTCCAGGGTGGCTTTTTGTTCTCTTCCTTCCGGCACCGACGACCAAGCGATTATTCCACCTTTCATGTTACTGTTTCAGGGCAAACGTCGGCTATACACTGTCTAGTTATTGACGGCTCGTCGATATTTCCATAATAGTTATTTGCGAGTGGGTAGACTGTAAACCGTCCGACGTCGAACAACATATTGTGAGATGGCTTCAGTTAAATCTAAAGCCACGAGGGTGATTAGTTGATCATCAACCCTCCAGATAAGAGCGTGACCATATGGTCTCAGTGAACACTATTGTCTATTTATCCATACTTCGGTCCTTTTTCTACCTGAACATTCTATCTTTCGCTCAGTTTCGGTTAAGAAGTGTCTCCACCACAGTGATTCTGCAGCCGCGGCAACGGAAACAGTTATCAAGTACCCTTGTGAGTTATTTTATTTCACGTTGAATTTTTTTTCTACAAAATGCATACTTCAAAAGAGTAAAGTAGTATTTAAATATTTTTAAAAATGATTTATGTAATTTTTACTAATTCATTTCGTATAACAATATGTTCATCTAAGAAGGTAATACCATAAATATTTTTAAATATTTTCGGTGTAGCTGTATTTCAACCCTAAAGGCTAGCCATGGTTGGAACCCATACAAAAAACGAAATAAAGAATAATGTTTCATACAAAATAAGTTGTCAATAGTAAGAACTAGCGTGACCATACGTTAACATAGCTTTTCAACAAGAAAGCAACGTGTATTTTTTTTAAAAATATTTTTGCCAGATGAAGAAAACTATATGCTGATAAAATATAGCTTAAAACTTTAGTTTTTATCAAAAAAAAAACATTCGTCTCTGGAGGGTTAAGATCTGCTTATTACCCTGTCGCTCTCGAAACCTTGTCCATTTGGTTCTAAGAGGGGGCTCAACCCAATATAACAATTTCCATCATTCCGATACTCAAGTCCCCGGGCTCTCCTGTTTTCAGATTATTAGAAAATACATGTGTTCTTAGGTGGATCTTCGACTATAGATCACTTGGAAAAAAGCATGGACAGTGGTAACTGACAGAACTGAATGGCGTAAATTCGTGATGACCATATGTTGCAGACTTGCCACCAATATGAAAAGAAAAAGCCACGAAGTGTGATTTGTGATCTTGGGTGATTTAATGATCGAAATTTTTAAGAAAATCGAATGACTAGCCCGACACTCTCGAGACCTGGACCATTTCGTCCTAAAATGAATCTCAATCCATACTTCAGTTGGTGTCTCAACTAATTCCCGGAATCTTCCTATTTGCAGGTCGTCGGGAACCATATATGTCCCTAGTTGGACCATCGGATATTGTTTTTTTTTGGACAAAGTATGGACATTAGCAGCTGACAGAACTTAGTGGCGGCAATTAGTGGTGACTATATGTTACGGGTATTAAAAGAAGAAATGACGCGAACCACGTGAAATGCTTTAATTTAACTGCAAGTGTTGCACTGTTTAAATAAAACTTTATCACAGTTCATATAAAATGCGATTCTAATCTATTTCATGGGTTCTTTCTTTTAGGACTTCTGTGCAGTGGTCACAATTGTTAAGAGGGGACTTCCACTGGATTTATCAGTTGCTAACTGATCATAATCTGAATGAGCGCATCATCAAGGAGACTTAACTGTCCTCCGGTGTGATGCGGGTGTGAGGCGGGTAAAGTCCAGTCCAGTTAATATAAAAGCAGTTCTCTGCTTTGTATGTATGTATTTCTGTTTTATCTCTATACTAAGTTCTAAGCAGAGAATACCGTTAATTAAAGTGACTTATTCTGTTCGTTTTGACTGTCAACGCTGCGCTATTCTCCTCTTGAAGTAAGTATTGCGTTGATTCAAGCTACCTGTGATGGTATTAATTTATTGCTATCTACTAAAATAGCCCCAACAATGTGGCCAAATTATTTTATCTGGCTTCTGAGAGTTTTATCATTGAAATTGTCTTATCAAAAAAACATAAAAATACATATCGCAAATTACTTTAACTTGGAAATTCTACTTCAGATGCTTTGAATATTTTTCTACATTCTGATGTCCTATCTCTAATATTGTTGACTGTTAAAATCCTAAGTTTCCAGTGAAATGAAAATAAAAAAAATCTGCCATTATATATAATACATATTTAATATATAATCTGTGTTTTTTAAATGGAAACCAAGTGATTTGCCGACATTTAAAATGTGATGTTGATATCTTTTATTACGTGATTTTCAAAATTAAAAATATATTTTTTCTTGACATCTTTAAAATGTGGCTTGAAGTCTTTCTTTTGAAAATCTTAAGGGCTCTACTCTCTAGGTCAGTATCAATGAAGCTTGAAGATGTCTCCTTGTAGACTGTAGAGTCTTGACGTAGATATTTTAAAGAGGTTTTGCTTCTTCTGAAGATCAGTCGTGACATAGATTTAAATGATAAGGTCTCAACAGCACACTTGTATTATAAGCTGATGCAATGATAAGCCGCTAAGCTTGAATTTAATAATGTAAAAAATAATGACCATCGTTCACGCGGCTCTCGCTGGATTATCGAAGCTAAGCAACATTGATCGCGGACCTGAACTTAGATGAGTCACCGCCTGTTGCTGAACGCGTGTCGCTGGATGAGTGAAGCTACTCCTTAGCACCAAAAGGTCTCGGGAGTATCGACCTTTTTAAAAAAGTCGATTAACAAATCTCCTAAAATATGCCTCGGATACTACAGCGGCCGTTTCTTCAAATCCCCGGGATTCTGCCTTGAGGGGTCATCGGAAACCATACATATTTCCAGGACCTTTGGGTGAATAGTTGACTTGGGACGAGAAATTGATATTGGCAACTGACAAAACTGAGTGACGACAATTTGTGGTGATCACATGCCTCTGATGTCGAACGGATATTGTAAAAAGAAAAAATATACACGCTAGACTAAACTCAGCTGCCTAACTTAAGTTATTTCGTTGACGAGTCCTATAAATCTATGGACTCTATGATAACTGGAAAAATCCTTAGGTTAGGTTTTTTTTTTTATGTAAACGCATGCAGAAGAGCACAACCGGTCAAGACCAGTGTACTCTATGACGCTCAGCCAGGGAGGCTGGACCCTGCATGCGGGAAACGTGTGTTGTGTTCGTGTTTGAGTGTGGGTTGGGGAGATTGCAAGTGTATATTGAAGACATCCAGATTGTAGGAAGGAGGAAACACAGACGCTGGAAGAGCATTCCATAGCTTATCGGTGGCATTAAGGAAGGAACTTTGGAAGCTGCCAGTTCTTGGTCGACATATATTAACCGTGTATGGATGTTCGGCAAGTGTAAGACGAGTTTGTCGGCTGTGGGTGGGTGCAGGAGGAATTAGTTATTTAAGTTCCGAAGAGCAGCGACCGTGGTAATAACGGTAGAAAAGACTAAGAACCAACGTTACGTCTGTGTTCCATTGATTGTAGATTAGACGTAAGGGTGTCATTGTTTATCAAACGAATTGCTCTTCTTTGAACTGAGTCAATTAAGTTTAGAAGGTATTTTGGGGCTCCAATCCAAAGGTGACTGCCGTATTCAAGGATAGGTTAGCTAGACAGCCAGTGCACCAATTGTCCCGAGCGCCAAATGCTCCGTGCACCATGCGTCCAGTGCGCCCCACGTCGTTACCAATGAGTCGTTGAACGAATTGTCTGTGATCGGTAGGTCGTGACACCATTTAAACCGGTAAAATTTAACGTCGTTTTTGATAGTAGCAGTATAATAGACTTAGTGAACCGGGAGTATTTGCAGCAAGTGTGACATGAGTTGTGGCTCTAATGCTGAGCTAAAGAGGATTGCAGAGGATAGAGAAGAGTGGAGATCGAGATGCATAATTTTTTGCTGCAAACTAATCCACCGGATTGATACTACGAAGATGAAGTGAACAAACTGATCTTTGAATCATAAATTGGCTATCGTATATGTATTTTAAAAGTACCATGTTTTAATGCTTTCATATTAATATCAAATTAATATTATCATATTGAAAATACTCTCAACAGTCTTGCGTAATATATGGAATACTGTTACATAGTTATTGATTCATACTCCGAATTATGTTAATATTGATTCTCTGCAAATTCAACTAATAAACTTCAATTTCATTAAATCAAACGTCAAAACAAATATTCTGAGCCAATACGACTTGCTCCGAAGAAGCTCGCTGAGTGTTTTGATTTAAACATAACATATTTGTTTAGTATGTACTTAAATCCAGCTATGTATATGCATACTTTACTTTACTGGTATTACTCTCGTGAAATTTTCGCGCGCTTAGTACGAGATTTATATATTCAATACCTACCTCACTGACATTTTAGTATTTCATTAATGTGATATTTGAGTATCTAGCAGCTAAATTCACATTTGTGTACTACAGAGGTATGTGTTTCTATTTATTATTCTTTTTATGCTCTTACATGTGTCTCTTTATTATATAAGTAGTAGTATTCTTTATTATACTGTAGTTTATGCTATATTATGGCATTTACCATGTCCTCTATATATTTTTTCTTTATTTCTATGGATATATAAACGCAGCCTGTGATGCAATAAATGCATATGCATGAAATGTTTTCAAGCAAAACGAAGTAATAACAATCATTTGAATTCACATCCCCTGTACTTAAGGAAAAACGACTTCCCGTCGCCGGTATAGTTATCGGATCACGCGGTGGCAGAATGAGGAGTAGATGAACAACACACAGACTTTTTCAGAAGCACATATATTTTTACGATAAATTTGACAAACTTCGGCCCGGGCGGAGTTACATGCTTTCAGGCACCGGGCCGACCATAACCCGACACTCGTCGCGGTCGGCAAAAAACCGCTGGCCACTAAGCGTTCGTAGTGGACGACAGCCCAGCGCCGCAAGTGGCGATCTACAGAAACTAATCGCGCACCAATGATAGACAGCCTCGTACAATTCTAACGACACACCCGTGACCGGACTTGTCGAAAAACCAATATGGTGACACATCCATGTCCGACAAGCGAAGAAAAAGAGACGAAAGATCGCATACCAAGGTTTTCGGCACCAGCAGCTGATGTCAGTATATTTAAAAAAAAAACATTCACTACGGAATAAATTTGAAATATTTATTATACTCTCATTCTTTCCTTGTACCTATAATTCT
Source organism: Glossosoma conforme (assembly GCA_022606575.1). Classification (NCBI taxonomy): domain Eukaryota; kingdom Metazoa; phylum Arthropoda; class Insecta; order Trichoptera; family Glossosomatidae; genus Glossosoma; species Glossosoma conforme. Next base: position 87,556 of record JAGTXR010000399.1, read on the forward strand.
TTGCAAACGAAGGACTGACGCAGCTCTCAGTGGAGTTCACTTCTATCAGAAATTTTGTTAACGTGATCCATGTTGAACAATGTCCAAATGATTATCGTTTTAATTGGAGTTAAATTATTTCCACACACTTTCTTTGGATGTTGTAAATGACTAATATGAACAAAAAATGCAAGATTAAATTATTTCAACTGCAAATATATGCAAAAGAACAAAATTAATTATTATTTAAACTTTTAAGCGGACATTGGGGATGCTATAAGTATATAAGTGGTCCGCTTATTCAATTTATTCCTTCTAAATAATGTGTTCAACAGTTTAACAGTAAGCAATTGTATTCAATAAAATAAAGACAAGGGACAACAATCTTGGGGTATCACATCCTGTGCTGGCATGACCAGACTCAACTTATTGTTTTCTACTACCAAATTAGCTTGAAGTAATAAAGGTTTATAATCCTTATAATACACTGAGATCTCGACCGTTTTGCCAATACTGCATACTAATAAATTTTTATTTTAAGAATTACTTACAGTATGTATTTAAGAGTGAATTTAGGATATTTTTATTTTTAGGAATACGTTTCAACTCTGTTATCCTTCATAGATAATCTGTGATCCTAGCGTTTGCCGTTTCTTTTTCTTCGAAATTGACAAGAGAAATTTTATTTTAAATTAGATGTAGATTTGTATGTGTGTATCAATTTAATACGATAAGCCACACGTTTATTTAATGTAATTAAAAATATATACAATGTAATTAAAAATGCAATTTGTATTAAATAATATCAATTACAGTGGAACATATATATTTTTCAGCATTTTACTTTTTATTATAATGCTGACATTAAGTTTTTTTATGTAAATACATACAGGAGAATACCGACATATGGTGATTGTAATTCTAAAGTCTCATCTATGGAATTCTATGACGCTTACCATGATGCATATGGCTAAGCGCTGCAAGTGGATTGTTGATCCGCCAACGTCATAGACCACAGCCCGAGATTCACGCATCATCCTTTATTATTACAGGATTGTTCTATGAATGGGTGGTCTTCACGGGACGACTTTCGTCCACCACCAATTTTAATTAATAGGTTATGATTAACATTTTACGGGTCAATTTCACGCCAACCAGGGGTATCTTAGAGCTCAGTAATCGATTAAAAATACTTTTTTTTTAATCACCATCGGGATCGAACCCACGACCTTGTCTTGCAAAGCAAACGCTCTGACTATTGAGCTAAACCTGCCGTATAGTTTTTATTTTAAATAGCGATATCATTTTCTGCCGATTGGTCGAATGGTACGCCCATCAGATTCAAAGTATGTATTCAGCCTTCCAATTGTCACCAAGAATGATCAGCGTTATACCATTTGTGGACATATATATATATATATGTCCACAAATATAATTTAAATTAGACTTTTTAATGCCATACTTACAGATTGAATAATAAATAATAAGTGAAACAGCATTATTATACCTATAAATATTCATTCTCGGAGTATTTCTATAATATACAATCCGAAATATACGAAGAAGAACTCGTGTAGTGGACGCTACCGAAATAATAGGCACACTGAAGAGTCAATGAGCACATTTGTCGAAGAAACGACGTTCCATTGAGAAGACAAATGTTGGAGTGGTTCCCAAGAACTGGCGAAGTGTTGGCTTAGATTTAAATACGATATTGAAAGAATAGCGGGAGGCTGGTTGCGAAAGGCGGAGAATTGAGAGGGATGCACACTCATACGAGAGTAGTACTCGAGTTCGTAGTACGTTCAACACTGGACGGACACAAACTGATGATGATAACAATGACGATTATGTTATTCAGTTGTGCATGTTTTAAGATGAGTGTATCATTATAACCATGGCGTGTGTCATGCAATATCTGCATCAACGGGTTTCGTAAAGAAATGGAACAATTTTCAACAATGGGTCTTTTACTGTATTGTGCGTCTCTTCTCATGTGCACTTTTATATAATAGGATTTATTCAGAAGCTCCATTGAGAGTAAGGAACACGATAATAATATCATATTGTGTATATTTATCGTTTCTCACGAATGCTTTACAAAACTTACGGAAGAAGTAAAACTCGTAGCACGTCAAAAATAAATGTGTCAAATTTAGTAAAACAATTTTCAAGAAAAAGAAGTACAATAATGGCATTTTAAATAAATAATTTTTCTTGCTCTTAACTGGAACATTTGATCACGGTGAAATGCCGCCACTCAGTTCTGTCTTTTCCCTTGTCCATGGCTTCTTCTAAGATATCTCTGCTCCAATGGACCACCTAGAAACATATATCCCACGGAAATTGAAAAGACGGCTGCCACAGTATACGAAACATATTTTGGTCGATTAACTAACGAGAACCAAGTTTAAAATGTGCTCTTGTCATTGGTTAAAAACATAAATACTATATATAAAATCTTGAAAGAGTGTGTCGCTATATAATTTAATTCATGTTTTTATTTAGATTGCCCTAAATAGGTTTATTAAGTAAAAAGTTATATTTGAAAAACAATAATTCTACATATATTTAAAAGTTCGTGTGGTTCTTCAATTACGTTGTTAATGACATTATTGTTGTCTCATTTAGCGACCCTTACCATTGTGATGAGGTTGCTTTACTCTTTCCTTTATGATATTATTGGAGTCGTATCGTTGTGTTTAGATTCTTGTATCATGATTTTAATGGTGTTATTGTTGTAGCGTTTACTTCAGTAGCAGCCATGTCTCTTCTACTGAGACTACACTGTTCTCCTCTTGAGAGTGTTATTGTTGTGATATGGTCGTGTTTAGAATGTTATGCCATGTTGTTAATGGTGTTGTTGTTATTGTTTCCAGCTCGGACCGGTGGCAGGCATGGGACTGCCACCGCTGCCGCCGCTGCGCCGCCGCAACTGCCTGCTGATCCTCGCACTGGTCTTCTTCGTGCCCTTCACTGTCATAGTCTTCATCTCGGGGCCAGGTAAGCACACTATCTGTCATAATCTATAACTCAATTAAAGGTGGCTCGTTCGTACATACTACCCATAACCAACAGACTCTTCTTAAACTAAATATGCATACACATAAGAAATGTGTGTCGATCAAGAACCAGCAGATGCCAAAATGGCTTCTCAAATGCTACCGATAATCTCTGAAATGATTTTCCAGTATTTGTGTTTCCTTCTTCATATAATATGGATCTCTTAACGGAACAGATCAATATTCACTTGCAATCTCCCCAATTCACAACACACGTTTCCAGCGTGCTGCATCCAGTCGTCCTGACAGAGCGTTATAGATCTAAGGGTTCATGACCGGCAATGCTCTCCTGAATCCGCTTCTATAAAAAACCCGTTGTATTTCATATATTATTAATATTAAATTAAGGCATATTTTTGTATGTAAACACATACAAGAGAATATTGATGTATGGTAATAGAAAAATCTCATTAGTGGATTTCATGACACTCCAATTTTTGAGTATCGAAATTGCAAGCATTATAGAAAGATATTTCTTTTTTGCCTGAATTATCTTGTATATATTTAATTTTAAAAGATCACAGCGGTTTACTGATGAGAATTTAATATTATGTTCATCATTGTGTTTATATATATCATACTTAATTAACAGACCGCTCATTATCACAGTCGCTGATTGCAATCAAAATTCTGTCAAACCCCGCCGGTCAGTTATGTGGCGACTGTGACAACATACACCCCTGTTATGCCCCGCCATGGTCACACATGAAACATTGTAATTATACAGAATTGTCATTCCCACAACCCAGTTTAGAATTAACATTTCACAGAAGCGTTTGTGTATTTCTCCACGCGTCAGTTTTAACGTATGATGTACGTCATTGGCACACCGAGGAAATGCTCCAGATACAAATAAATATGATATTTAAAAAAATGAAGTGAAATGTATTGCGCATTGTAATATCTTGATGTCTTATCGTTGGTAAATTGTGACCATTCTGTGAAAGTTTTTAATTTGAAATTTGTTACATTTTTACAATCGTGCGTGGCGTCAGTTTGAATCACTGAGTTGTGGTTTTTGACACTGTTTACTTCGTCCGTCCATGTGCTGGTTGATCTTCCTATGCATTGTTGACCTTTAATATTGCTAGATATCCAAATTCTCTCTTAATTTCTACCACAATTCTCATCGCGCTATAATGACCCAAAAAAAACCTTAAATTTATTTATTCTTTGCTAGTATCTTGCTTCAAGGGTCCACGTTTCAGAATCATATGAAAATATGGAGAATATCATAGTTCTTATTAAAATAATTTAATTAACTGTCTATTCCTTGCTGTATATATTGCGATAGGTATAATTAGTAAGAATATTGATTCGTTTTTCACAGTTTCTGAAATTTCCACCCTTTTTTGGGTATCAAAAGATAACCACACGGAACAAATCAAGAAGAAGCTTCCTACAGTTGACAACGCAACCTGAGGCCACCTTGCGGCTAAGCATGTGGAGAGGCGCAACTGAGGGGAATGCTTGGATTGCCCCGAAAGAGGACATAGCCGGGTGAGGGCTATGTATGCAAGACCGGAGTATGGAAGACGAGGACCCAAATGAAAGCCTGGCAGTCTTACAGCGGACCGACTGAATGTTACTGCGGCGTGGAGCAGACCCTTCTGGTGTGTGCGCTGTGTCCAAATAGCTGCGACCAGGAAGACCTGAGATGATGGCCGAGAGTAAAGCCATCGACGTCGCCTACTTCTGGCCAGACAGGATCTGACCCTTGTTTTTCCGAAACGATTATATATATACAGTTTCTGAAAGTCGACAGAAAATAAAATCATTTTTTTACGCATTTAAAAAGGCAAACATCACTAACACGGCAGTACCTTCCTTGTAACTTGCACCCACAGCAGTACCACACCTATTATTAATTATAATAAGTGTCCTCGGCTTCCGAATTCGGTGTACTGAAATATTTGATATTTGCAAAGAAAAAATGGTGATGCTGTTTCCGTTTCAGATATGTTTTATGGATTACTAGGTGTATGTATTTTCTTCAAGAGAACACAAATCAAAACTGCGCAATCGTCAATCCAAGCCGGCGGTTTTGTATGCAGACTTTTGATTTAGCTTTTTGATTGAGTGCCGTTAAAGTACGTATATATTAAACGTTTCAAACACATCCGTTCAGGTGTTGATCGTCTGGAGAAAATAGCCGCACTTGGTAACATGATGGTAACATCGGCAACATAAACGGATATCGAGACAATAGTCTGCTATAAAAGGATCGTCACTCAAGTCATCTGTGATCAATCACATTTTATGTTATTCATATATTCAGCTTATACTTTGAAATCCAATTTAAATATGGAATATATGATGTTATCATCCTTAGTTTCAACGTGGATGACAACACGATGAGTAAATGTCAAGCATAAGAATGAGACTGCGGGTTCGCCCTCACCGAGGCATTCACGCGTAAAACATTGGTGTAGCTCAATGGTCAAAGCGTTTGCTTTGCAAGCCAAAGGTCATGGGTTCGATCCCCGACGGAAATTAAAAATATATTTTTTTAATCGATTTCTGAGCTCTAAGATACTCCGGTTGGTGTGAATTTGATCCCTCACTCGTAAAATGCCAGTCATAGCATATTAATTAAAATTGGTGGTAGAAGAAAGTCGTCCCGTGAAGACCACCCATTCATAGTAAGTTTCTGTAATAATAAGGATGATGCGTGAATCTCGGGCTGTAGTCTGTGACGTTAGCGGATCGATACTCCACGTGCAGCGCTTAGCCATATGCATCATGGTAAGCGACATAGAATTCCACAGATGTGACTTCAGAATTACTATCACCATCTGTGGTTATTCTCCTGTATGCGTTTACATAAAAAAATGAAATTATTGTTTGCAAGCAAAGTAGTGACGAAGACTAAACCGCGCTTTCATTCACGCAATCAACAGTAATGAACGCATTACATATAAACACAAGGAAAAGAAAATATATTTTGATTCATAATCACATTTTATTATGTACTTGACGGTGTATGTTCACAGTTGAAATTACCGGTACTATGTGATTTAGCGGTGTTCGTCTACTACCGATTATATTACTACACATGCTTTCCAAACATAGCATTTAACCCGCCTATCTTCAAGTCACTTAGTCACGTCCAAAATCCTCCCTCTGCTGTAAAATAAGCTCTTCATAGTTAGGACATTTCTGTAAGCCGTCGATACGCCTGTAAGAATGGGATTTTATTGTCATAGATAGAAGAACAGGGGATTCATCCTCGCAACGTTGTATGGTGACTTACCGCCTACCTTTCCTAGTCGTGGAAAATTATGAGTGGAATATTATGCCATTGTCAAAGTCTTGCTCGTCGCTCCAACTCTATAATCTCTCCCTTTCAGGAAAAACCTTTGAGTTCTGTTTGAAAGCTTGCACCATTGATTCGTAACCTTTTCGAGGCTATTGAACAATTTTAGTCATGATGAATATCTGACTAGTTAGCACATGAATCAATGTAGTTCAATATAAAAATACCAACGCTATTATATACCGAACGGACATTGTAGGCCAGGAAGTCCACATAATAGATGTAAAGCTCCAATTATCAAAAGGAAGGGAGTTGAAAATAACAGATTACTGATATAGATATGGGTTTTTATAGATCTATTGTATATATTTTAGAACAAGATGAAGGAAGAGCAAAGGTTATGTTGGTATGTATTGATATCAGCTTGATATAGCTCCTTAAGGCCGATGCCGTAAAGCCTCAACAAGCGATCTTTTGTCTATTATTTTGGTTCGCTTGCGTGACATCTACATGGAATGTTAAGCGGTGTTTGCATACGCCAAAATAATTGTTATGACAGTTGGTCCATTGACAGTTGGTACAACTGTCCTCTTGACGGGTGGTACCGCCGAAATGTGAGAGCGGGCAAGTAGTCGCAACTCGCCCATCATTGTGATAGGACCGCCTCTAATGGCGGCCCTTTAACGGGCGACGTTATTGACGAATAAACGTGTATGTGAAACATAAACAAGTGTTTATATTGTGAACCTGATCCTGCATCCTTCATCCAGTTAATCGATGTCCTAAATGGAAGAGGAGGATATCAGTATCTATAAGAAAAAATGTTAGAACGTTGAATACGACACTGAATACTTGAGTAGGTACATAGGTATTAGACAAACGGCATGATAAGAATAACAGGAGACTGGATGCGGAAGGCAGAGGATTGAGAGAGATGTAGACGAGAGAGATGTAGACATGCGGGAGGTATACTTACAATAATCAACGTTCTAAATGTAGTATCAACATTTTGAATTAGTGTGTTTTCTCTCCATATTCATTCCACATCTGGAACATATTGTCACCACAGATTACCACCGCACAGTTCTGTCACTTGTTGTCCATGACTTATACCAGCAGATTTCTACATAATAAATTTCACTCGGGAACATTTGTTGTTAGACAATCTCTAGCGCAATAGTCCAGAAACTGAAAGAGATGGCACGTTTAGTATCCGAGAATTATTTTTGATGTTTTTTTTTATGTAATCGCATGCAGGAGAGCACAGCCGGTCAAGACCAGTGCACTCTATGTCGCTTAGCCAGGAAGGCTGGATGCTGCATGCTGGAAATGTGTATTGTGTACGTGTTTGTGTGTGGATTGGGGAGATTGCATGTGTATATTTATCTGTTTCTTGAAGAAATCCAGATTGTAGGAAAGAGGAAACTCAGACGCTGGAAGAGCATTCCAAAGCTTACCAGTGGCATTAAGGAAGGAACTTTGGAAACTGCCAGTTTTTGGTCACCACACATTAACCGTGTATGGATGTTCGGCAAGTGTAAGACGAGTTTCACGGTTGTGGGTGGGTGCAGGAATTAAGTTCTTTAAGTTAGTTAAGTTCCGAAGAGCAGCGACCATGGTTATAACGGTAGAAAATACTAAGTGAACCAATCTTACGCCTGTGGTCCATTGATTGTAGGTTAGACATAAGAGTGTCATTGTTTATCAAACGAATTGCTCTTCTTTGAATTGAGATTGTTGTATGAGATTGTTAATCAGAATTTTTACGGATATCAAATGATTATCCCGACGCTTCTGAGGCATAGACCATTTGATCCTATGCTGCGTCTCAACCAAATTGAATTTTAAGCTGAGGTAATAGGTAGTTAATTAATTCAATGTATTTATTAATCGTACGCAATGCTGTTTTTTTTTTAATTTATCATCTTAAGGCAAAGAAAGGTTAAGAGCCGCTCACACTTTTGTTTGCGCAATTGCTCTCCTCCTGTTAATCCTCACATGCAATACTTTAAGTTGCAAGCGGATTATGAGTCTCCGAGTTTCCGTGGATGCACTCGGTACTTTGTGAGCATTCGTCGCTTTTTGTGTGTTACTGAGTACTTTTTTTTAGTGATTGGGTTATATTTTTGAGCAGACGTTAAAAAAAATCTCGCGTGATAGAGTTTTCCGACCATACACCGGAGGGATTTTTAAAATAATTTCGAGTACGAGCTTGTACCGACATTCAGAGATTTTAAGTATTGTAACTTTTATATAACCCCGGATTTTAGTATACATTTATATTGTTATTAATAGTTAGGGATCACGCAATTTTGTTGAGTGCATACTTGTTGGGTAGTCATTCTTTTGAAAATTGTTTTTTGTTTTTTTTTTATTTCTGTCTTGCAGGGAAATTGGCTCTGTTGTCAACGTTGAGTGCAAATGTCATGTCATATGTACGAGTATAATGTCTGCGGTTCGAATCCTAATGTCCACACTTTTTTCTGAGACTATTCCTGTAAATCTTAGTAACTAGCCGGCGGGTATAGCTCAATGGTCAAAGTGTTTACTTTGCAAGTCAAATTAAAAAAAAAAAATGATTTCTGAGCTCTAAAATACCTCCGGTTGGTGTGAATTTGATCCCTCACCCGTAAAATGCCAGTCATAGCATATTACTTAAAATTGGTGGTAGACGAAAGTCGTCCCGTGAAGGCCACCCATTCATTGTAAATTCGTGTAATAATAAGGATGATGCGTGAATCTCGTGCTGTATTATATGACGTTGGCGGATCAACACTCCATATACAGTACTTAGCCATATGCACCATGGTAAGCGTCATAGAATTCCACAGATGAGAGATTAAGATTTACTATCACCATCTGTCGGTATTCTCCTGTATATATTTACATAAAGCAAAACTCAAACTGCACAAAGTATAACTGTTATATGATGGCGTTTGATATCGAATATTCTCTATTGTTCTTCATTGTATATACGAGAATCCTAGAAAATACGTGTGACGAAATTACCGCAGTAGTACATTGACTCGTTTAAATGCAGAGTCTTGGAAGATTTATCGATTATCATATGCCAACCCATGAAATTGCAGCATAAAATATGATTGCATATTATAATCAGAGAGAGACAAAGAGATCATTTATAAATACGTACTATTATTCAACGAGTATAATACTTTTGTGTCATAAAATTTAATTGAAATTCGAATACAATAATCCCAAATGAATCGCCTTCAGTGTTCAATCATACTAAAGATTTATAATTCTTTATTCAAAGCGTCCAATTCTGTAGGAATTATTTATGGTTATAATTGTCTATCAATTTGGGTTTATTCGCCCGCTTGGAACTTTCTTAAACTTTGTGATGAATATATCGAAACAATGAGCTCTCCAGGTGTCTCCTGTGAAACTTTATCAGAACTGAATTATTGCCCGAAATATGATTAATTATTATAAGAACCGAGGGATTGTAATTTAAAAGTAATACAAGTTGTAGAGTTTATTTTAAACTTGGGATTTGGAAAAGATTTTTTCAATTTAAAACTTCGTTTAACAATCTGAAGAGGTATTTAATATAATCTCTTTTTATGTAGAAATTTTTAAAAGTAAATAAGATCAAGTGAGCACCAAAAATGAGCTCTCAAATTGAGTTTATAACGCTCAGATAGAACGTAGCATACGAAAAGGATGTATGATATTTGTGTAATATTTGACGAGACAAAGTGTATTCGGGCATCGTCGGTTTTTAAGGAAATTCATAGTGAGTGGAAAGTCGGAGACATCATACTCCAGCCGAGCGCTACTCCCGAACCGATAAAGCTTTGTGGTACCGCATGGCAAAAACGTTGGTCATCTTCCACCAAAGGTAGAACTACCTTTCTGTTCATTCCATACATTTACTTCAGACTGCTAAATGGATAACCCCTGATCACTGATCTACCCAACTAATGACTGGGTACGACGCTTTTAATGACAGATCATACTCATTTAATTTAGTTTCAAACCCTAGTTGCCGCTGTGGCGCCCCCTTCTAGAGCACATTCTCTGTAACGCCAGTTCCTTTTGTTAGAAAGAATAGTCCTTTCCGATGCAGTTCGAGGGAATCGCCTCGGCCCTATCAGGAATGCAAGCTTTGTGTCCACTAAAATAATTTCCACACATTTATAATTTTCGCTAGTATTTTCGGTGAGAGAATCTATTTTCCATCTCCGTCTCTTTACAACCCTTGAATGCGATTCTAATCTCTTTCGCGGGTTCTTTCTTTTCAGCACTTCTGTGCAGTGGCCACATTTGTTCAGAAAGAACTCCCATTGGACTTTTCAGTTGCTTACTGATCATAATCTGGTGTGATGCGGGTGTGAAGCGGGTTAAGTCCAGTCCAGCGAGTGGATAGTGTTCACGGATTAACATTAGCGTTCAATTATATGATTGATATGCTATATTAGTTAATTATTGGATGAGATTTGGGCTTATACCAACCAATTTATTAATATTAACATTTAAAAAAAATGCGTTTTTTATACTCTTGTATCGAGCGGTTGACCGTATTAATAATTAACCTGTCACAATCTGAAGCATGGTGAAAATGAATTTAATTTTAATTTTTAACTGCTTGTATAAATATTTTTTAGATAATAATTTGTAATAATGTATTTATTATTTTATGTGACCTTCACACATTGCCAGAAAAGCTACCACATGCGTACTTCTCTGATTTGGAGATTTTCTTTACTCTGATATCGCTGGCATCAAATCGACTTCTGTATAAGAAGAGATGAAATATTGATAATTGGAGTCGTCTCTGTCGCTTACTAATGGTCATCCGCATTGTCTTTTGTATTAAATTATTCACAATTCTTAAGCTCGAAATAGCCTGTTTTTAATGGAGCAGTCACGTTAAAGACGGTCTGCCCGTTGTCAAAAAATATTGTCGTTTTTTAAATATTATTTAAGAAGAAATATTTAAGAATCATCGGGTATAGATTGGGACGAGGCAAGGATTAAATCATCTGAAATTGACTTGTAATGCCAGCAATTTTTGAAACCATGTATCTGTTTAGAGCTTTCACGTCCTAAACAGATACATATGTATAAAAGAACAATCGTTTTTTTAACAAGATTTTTTCCCTATAGATTAGAAACAATATGTGTCACTCACGTCGGTAAATACAATAGCATATTACATACAGAAATATAATGACTAAAAGTGACCAATAACCACCTAGTACACCTTAATATATTCTTCTTCGTAGTATCAATCCGGTGGATTGGTTTGCAGCAACAAAATCTTGCATCTCAATATCCACTCCTCTCGATCCTCTGCAATCCTCTTCAGCTCAGCATAAGAGCTACCACTCATGTCCTCGAACACTTGCTGCAAATACTCCCGTCTAGGGCGCCCTCTACAGTCTCTACCCTCAACCATTCCTTCCACAATGTCGTAAAGAAGACCATCGAGGCGCATGATGTGACCGATCCATCGGGCTGGCCTCTCTGAGATGGTTCTTACCAGTAGTAATAGTAGTAGTAACGCCCTTTCCCACGGACGTCCAGTTTTGCAGGATCGCGTTGAGTGGTATATGTGCTACTATGGTAACATTTACATGAACTATGTTATTATCATACTACTAAACGTGATTCTGCAAAACTGGACGTCAGTGGGAAAGGCCCTAAGAACCATCAACAAATAAATTAATTAGCAAATATAAATAGTATTCTTTGAATTCTGGAAATTCTCCTCTCGGCTGACACTACGAGTATATTTAAATTTTACTTATTTATGTGGAGCATATGACCGTCATAAATTCCCGTCACACAGTTCAGTCTTTGCCATGAGTTGACGAGGAATATGTCGGTAACAATACACACAAAAAACAGTTAATTTAAACGAAAATAATATTACGGAGAGACTTTTATGTATTAGAGAGGAAGAAATTTATTTAATTAAATTTATATATATTTCAAAACATGTAATACCATAATGTTTTGTAACAATGGCGCGTTATTTTCACTGCGCATTTTACACGGTTCACATTTTGCTGTGTTGCTAAAATGCTTTGTGTAAACTTGGCACTTGGCAAGGCAAACACGCTGCGAGAACAAAATCGAATAATAAAAAAATCGTCCTTTTTATGCTCCTGCGGGTCAAGGCGCCCCGCTCCACGCAACGACTGAACTTATGAGTGAGTCACCTTAGTTAGGATATGCTTCATTTACAAATCTAAACAAGCGTTATTCAATCCGAAATTTGTATTCTTAAATATAAAAAAAATCACACCTTAACCCTTCATTTACTGAATTATGAAATAATTTATTTACTTTTCTGATTCTTTTTATACGAATAAGTGTTGATAGGATATAGAGAAAAATTAAGAAAAAACTTATTTTTTTCTAAAATAAGCCTTTATTTCATAGTTTTATAAATCCGACCGAATTTCAGTCCGGGCACAACTGCAGCAAAATGCACGATCAATATTGTATTTTGTGGTATAGGACTTATAAATCCCGTCACGCATGGTGAAAACCCTCCCTGTCCCGTCCTGTTTTTGGAGACCCAGATGGGGACCCGTTACTGGAAGCACGCAAAAAGCTACTTGTTAGAGAGTGGCTGACGGCCTTCCCGTGATTCTAGGTGCATCTGTTAGATGTCAAATAAACCTCAGTCTAAGACTGTGAAGTCCCGTCAGTAAACAAAGGGTTAAAGACTATGTAGATGATTTTTTCCCGATCGATTTATATATTATTATTTTTTATCTCTGTCGCGGATTGAACCCACGACCCTTGGCTTTCAAAGCAAACGTTTTGACCACTGAGCTATATCTGCCGGCAAAAATACTAACTTAAGATTATTTATTAATAAAATAAAAAGTTAGCAAAAGCTTCCGCGAAACGACAATTTACTCTTTAAGTCTGCTGCCGCTCCACAAAATATTGAAACAACTGATCATCATTATTTATACAACAAATATTATATTATCACATTATTTTCAGTTTATCGTAGAAAACGAAACAAAAAGGGTTCGTCAAGCTGTAAGACATTATCACATTGAGTGCATCATCCACGAGAATAGACGTAAACGCTTTAATACTCGGATGTGGAAGAACAAGTACACGAAGAAGTGTTCATGTTCAGATGGTCGCCTTGTGCTCGAAATACATTCTGCACATTGAAATTTTTCGTACGATTGTAATCGGATGCTGTAAACTGTAAACTGTATTCTAATGTTTGTCTTAATATGAGATCTACAAATCGCACTTTGGTGTTGAAATATGCTTGCTATTGGTTTATATATCGAATAGATCTTGATATACAAATGTCTTCTTGTGAATTCCATCCATTCTTGAAGAATAAAATAAAACAGTTAGAACATAAAGAAGAGCATAAGCGGTTAAAAGCGGTGGGCTGTTAGATGCTCAGCCAGGGTATGCTGTATGCGAAAAATATGTAGTGTAAATATTTCAGTGGGGGGGGGATAGTGTTAGTGTATGGAATAATTTAATGCATGATTCGCTGACTGCCTGGAACACAGCATATCAAGAATGAACTTCGGGAGGAATAACCAAGTTTTTCTTTCTATCCACCGAACACTTATTGACGTAAAAAAAAGACGAACTCCGTGGACTTTCATCTCACTCAAGCGTTTATCGGACACGGAATTTTCAGGGAATTCCTAAAAAGATTTGGCCTCTCTTCTTGCGACGCATGTCCATGTGATCCAGGCATGCAACAGACGGTGAGACACTCTCTCGTGGAGTGCATCATCCATGAGAACAGGAGACGCATTCTGTGTTGTCGCCTGAGTCTCTACCATTTCTTGGGAGGACGGTCCCTTGCTGTTAAACTTCATCAGGGAAATCGTCGGGGCTACACGAGCGGTTATTTTTTTTTTATGTAAACGCATGCAGGAGAGCACAACCGGTCAAGACCAATGCACTCTATGACGCTCAGCCAGGGAGGCTGGACGCTGCATGCGGGAAACGTGTGTTGTGTTTGTGTGTGGATTGGGGAGATTGCAAGTGTATATTTATCTGTTTCTTGAAGAGATCCAGATTGTAGGAAGGAGGAAACACAGACGCTGGAAGAGCATTCCATAGCTTACCGGTGGCATTAAGGAAGGAACTTTGGAACGAGGCTGACGTGGAATAGGCTCCGGCGATCTTCAACTATTTCTCAGACGTGTATTCTAATCTTGTGTGTAACTTGCAGGGTACAACTCGCGACTATATATTTTAAAGGAATTTAAAAAAAAAGTTAGTTTTTGGTCTAAATATATTACATTAAAGATGTTCAGCAAAAACTAATCGATTGTGAAGCTGTTGAAGAAAATTATTATTTGAGCTTAAAGTAATAATGAGCATGGTAATTACGATAGAAAAGTCTTAGTGAACCAACCTCATGTCTGTTTTCCAAGGTAAGTATGTTAGACATAAATGCGCATGAAATGTAGCGTGTAATGATTTTGCACGCCGAGCTTAACTATACTCAAAGTAGCAAGCTAATGTCACAAAATTCACATTTGAAGTCTGCGTAATCGGTTAAATGCATTTACCGTATTGGTATCAGAGTCCTATAAGCTTTGTATGCGCTTTGGTTTGCCTGGATTTTCTTTTTTTTATATCGCATCATACAAATTTCTCGTTCACCCTTTCGATACGGCTCGATGGAATACAAATTATACTGTCAATAAGGCGTGAATTTTTCATACCATTTTTGTTTGGTTAAAACTAGTATTTGAAAACATAAATGTACTTATCTGACCTATTTTCATATATCACATTGGTCCTTCTATCCTTAAGCTATCAGATGATGCATAAAATACTATTATATTTAACAAACGTTCATTATGTAACTCCATAATGTGGTGGCATTCACACATGCGGCTTACAGAAAAATCGCTCCTGTGACGAAACGTAACGATATTTATTTACATGCTTTACAGATTCCTGTAAAGAATACGTGTAGTTGATAAAGGGAATGACTGCACTTCCAATTTCCTACCATAGTACAATGAGTTCTGAAAGTAGCATAACGATATATCACGTCAACTGATGGCAACGGTCGGGGAATCTTTGACGGCATATGCCGACACCGATGCGAAAGGTTTAAGCGAGGTGTTCGTCAAGCAGGTTCCACTTTACTCGCAAACACTAATATGCATACTTTTGTGCATGCAAATTCTTGAGAGAATTCTGGCGTTTGCTTGCATTAAAATGTGTATGCAATCTAGCCGACCCGACATAAGTGCATAGTTGCGTGCATAGTAGAGTACATTATTATACTTTTGAGGGCCAAATTCCACGTGTTGGCGTTTTTCTACGTGCGCCTGCATAAAAACTAATTAGGCTAGAATAACGGGGAGCAGCTTTGGTAAGGTAAAAGCGCGGCATCTCGCTCGTACAATATTCGCGAGTTTGTAAAAGAAATACACATTTTTGCATCGCTTCTTCTATTGCAGTAAGACTCGTACATTTTAGTATAGATAACAGAATGCATGTATGTTTATTATATACGATTTAACCAGGTATCACTAATTAAAAAAAAACATATGACATAATATTGAGATCAGCATGATATAGCCCTGACTGACTGTTACCGAAAACCTCAATATACAATCTTTCGTCTCTTATTTCTGTTCGCTTGTCAGACATGAATGTGTCTGCCATATTGGCATTTTTGGACTAGTTATATAGACCGCCGCTTGTGGCACCGGTGCGACAGCCCATCACGGGCACATAAGTGGGGTGCCGCCAGTCGGCGAGAGCATATTGTATTGTGGCTCGGCCTGAATTCTGTGACTAGGTCAAGCCATAAGTTTGTAAAGTTTATCGTAAATATATGTCAATGTGCTTCTGAAAAAGGCTGTGTTATTCATCTGCTCCTAATCCTGTTACCACGCGACGGAATATCACCTTTTTGAAAGAGAGGAGGATGTTAATATATTGCTATCGAAATTTAAAGCCGAGGGGTATAACTGATAAATTAAAACGTTATACTTAATTAAATGTCTTTCAGCATTTTAAAATATATTGTTTATAGTTTATATATAAGCTCTCAATTTTTGTCAAATAAATTTTACACCGGGTTGGTGTGAGACTAATTCCCTATCCTTAAAATACCTGCGGTAGACATTTAATATAATGTTGGTTAAGCAGTGTCGCTAATACCACCCACTCACACTAAAATCAGTTGATGCGTGAATCCCAGGCTGAAGTATAATGAAATGTAATGTAAACATTCACGGATCAAAACAACGCATAGTCATCGTTAGAATGGCATCAAACCTACATATGAGTTCTATCCAATAACTTTTTTTTGTTATGTAAACACATACAGGAGAATACCGACAGATGGTGATAGTGATTCTGTTGTCTCATCTGTGGAATTATATGACGCTTACCATAGTGCATATGGCTTAGCGCTGCATGTGGAAATGTCGCCAACGTCATAGACTACAGTCCTATGTTCACGCATCATCCTTAATATTACAGGAATTTACTATGAATGGATGTTCTTCACGGGACGACGATTTTTGTCTATCACCAATTTTGATTAATAGGCTATGACTGGCATTTTACGGGTGAGGAATCAAATTAACACCAACCGGGGTATTTTAGAACTCAGAAATCGATTAAAAATCTTTTTAATCTTCGTCGGGGATCCAACCCACGACCTTTGGATTGCAAAGCAAACGCTTTGACCACTGAGCTACACCCGCCGGCTAATGAAAGACGAGTTCTCTCCAATATTTTTTTTCTGTATTCTTCTTTACGAGTTTTATTTTTATGATTAACCTGTGTATGTTGTTGAACTTAAGTCACCCACAAGTTTTCATCCCTTCATCATCAACTTTTTCCAACGTCGTCTTTCTATTATCTCGCCCCTTTTGGCAGCTTTAGATCGCCGTACCTTCACATTCGTTGCCTATCGTATTTTCGAAGGCTTATATATTTAAAATAAAGAAAACGTTATTCCAATTTTTCAGTACTAGGTGAGTCGGTTCAGTCAAACAGAAACTCTCCTGAACAGGTTGGGACTTACCTTTTCCCTTCGGGCCTCCCAGGGATCCACCTGTATAAATTATAGATGATAGATCCACCCAGTCTAGCGTTACTACTAGGGTTGCCAAATATGTTTTTACAAACAAATTCCTACAAGAATTTACTTTTGTGCTAAAGTACACTTTTGCCGGCGGTCATAGCTCAATGGTCAAAACGTTTGCTTTGCAAGCCAAATGATGTAAGAACATACACAAGACTACCGACAGATGGTGATATTAATTCTTCAGTCACATCTGTGGAAATTATGACGCTTACCATGCTGCATATGGCTAAGCGCTGCATGTGGAGTGTTGATCCGCCAACGTCATAGACTACAGCCAGAGATTCACGCATCATCCTTTATCATTACAGGAATTTACTATGAATGGGTGGTCTTCACGGGACGACTTTCGTCTACCACCAATTTGAATTGATGGGCTACGACTGACATTTTACGGGCGAGAGATCAAATTTACACCAACCGGAGAACTATAGAGCTCAGAAAATCGATTAAAAATACTTTTTTTTTGTTTATTTCCGTAGGGGATCGAACCCATGACTTCTGACTTACAAAGCAAAGTCATTGACCATTGAGCCATACCCGCCGGCTAAAACGTATCTTTCGAAGAGACGACAATCGATGCGGAAGAAAAATGTTGGAGTATCGTTCAAAAACTGGCAAACAGAGCGTTGCACTGACAACCCTAGCCACACACGTGCGATCGCGTAGAGACGATACACCTACAGCAGAACACCACACGTGCCGTGGTACAGAGAAGACATAAATTGCGGGATCGCCTGCGGAACGTTCCAGTTCTTCTAACCTTCTCGGTAACCCCCGCTCTTTACCGGCTCCGTTTTTATTCCTTTTCTAGTTTTACGGCAGCCGCTTTCATTTTAATTCCGAAAATAAAAATATTGGAGTGCTTCACGTCAAAGAAAGACATCACTTCCAGCCTTTTCCTTACATTGGTCACTTACTGCCCTTTACATGATATCATGTTTTATAAATATTAAACTTGCATGAATCGTCTGGTTTTTAAGGAATTATACCAATTCAAACGTGTTATTTCTAATGAAAAACTATTCCAAAAATATATGAAATAATATAAAGGGTCAGCCAAATAACTTTTTTTTTTTAAAACAGGGTGCAAAACATCGAGTGTAGCTTCGGCTGTGTGGCACGTAGCGCCGTCCTGTTGAAACCAAATGTTGCCAATATCCTCCTCTTCAATTTTTGTGAACAAAAATTCGTTCAACATGGCCGCGCCGCATGCAAGCGCCATTGATGGCGCTTCACGCACACTTTCTGCCACAGCAGCAATATTCTCGGGTGTACGCACTGTTTTTGACTTTTCACGCTTTGGTTTATCGATGAGGATGCCAGTTTCTTTCACTTTTTTCACAAGATAACGAACATACGGAGCTGACGGTGATTCTCTTCTTCCAAAATCCGTACGCAATTTTCGCACACATTCTGCAACATTACCATGATTTTCAAAGTAATGTCGCAATATTTCCCAGCGTTGTTCAAGCGTATACACAACCATATTCGTTCAGCGGAAGGATAAAACTAATTATCTGTCAAATCAGACATGAGCTAAGTGTTACCATTCACGGAATAAGCACTAGTTGAAAGAAAAAAACGTTAGATGGAGGACCCTTTATATTTAAGAAATTATTCCAATTAAATTGAGCTATTTCTGATTTAAAAAAATTAAACTTTAAATTTTGACATTTTATATTATCGTTAATTTTTTGCCGGCGGGTATAGCTCAATGGTCAAAGTGTTTGCTTTGCAAGCCAAAGGTCATGGGTTCGATCCCCGACAGCGACAAAAAAAAATTGATTTCTGAGCTCTAAAATACCGGTTCGTGTGAATTTGATCCCTCACCCGTAAAAAGCCAGTCAAATTCTATTAATTAAAATTGGTGTTTAACGAAAGTTGTCCCTTGAAAAACACACATTCATAGTTAATTCTTGTAATAATAAGGATCTCAGGTAGTCTATGAAGTCGGGGGATCAACACTCCACATGCAGCGCTTAGCCATATGCACCATGGTAAGCGTGATAGAATTCCACAGATGAGACTTCAGAATTACTTTCACCGTTTTTCAGTATTCTCCTGTAAGTGTTTATATAAAAATAATTCAACATAATGTAACTTGAAGAAATATTTACACTTAATTCTTAACTCATGTTCTGCTTCGGTGAGTTTTCAGTATCATGTTAAACAACTTGACATATTTAAATAGCCAATAAGTGTGCGATAGGGAGTGTTTTGGTATCTAAAAGCTATAAATTAAATGTTAAGTGTTGTATGCGCAGAATGGGTTAACAATTATACAATACATATGTCGAATTATGTATAATTATCTTATCAATTACAATTGTTTTTTTATTGCTATCAATGAAGAATTCATATTGTGTCTTTTGGGCTTAGGCGTGTGTGGCGTGTGTGGCAGGGGTCTTCTTATTTTGTATATTTTTTATATAATCTGAATAAACGACGACCACAGTCCGACATGACGTTCGTGGATGTACAATTCTTAGAACATACCTATCGTAATCTAAAACATACCTACGATCTCCTGAATGAAACTTGAGTTGCCATGGAGATATAAATTATTAACGCTCATAAAAAATATATAATCTGAATAAACCAACTCAAAACTAAATAAATCATAAATCCTGAAGAAGACCCCTGCAATGGCGGTCGAAATGTTGGTTGAAGGAAGTTCGCCACAGACGGCTTAACCCAAAAAAGCCACAATATCAAATCTGGCCGTGGAAATCTAAGTTATTTAAATGAAGAATTATCTTTAATCAACGCTTACTTTTATCATACACTTTATGAACGAGTAACTGGCCGATTTATTCAGTGGCTCTGACGTCATTCGTCTGAATTTAGAACCGCGCACTTCATGTCAAGACCTTTTTCGCCGACTCTAAACATCCGACATCTGGCTTCTTATAATCTGACCGAATGCTTGATACACAATACAGCTCTAAAAACGAAAGTCTTACAAAAGATGTCGACAAATATCCTTGATATTCGTTAACCCTCGCCTTACTATGTTAAAAACTTCCGCGCGTTCCGATGGTGTGTACTCGTTACACATTCTGATTTAAAGTGAATAAAATGAGTAGAAATTCGAAAAAATTAAAATATTCAAAGATATTGCTTAATTTTATAATAGTTGATGTCAATAAGCAGTAATAATTGACATTTAATAGCTAAAAACATGAAAAACATCAGACGAAGACCTCAAACGGCCAGACGCACCTTGGCGCGTGAACTTCCGAGAGCTACTAACATTACTTAGCCTGTCGACATATCGATGAGCCGACGCACATCGATATCATTTCGAACTTGCCGACCAACTGAGGTTTCCCGTCTCGCTCACTCATATTAGTACGTCAGCGAGAGTGAGGAGTATAGATGCCGACGCATCTGCGTATTTTTTAATTTTATTTTTGCACACGCTTCCGACAGGTCGAATGAATTCATGACAGTTGACGCGTCTTGATTGTAATGGTGAATTTATTCCGGATTGTAGAAAAATATTTCCTGCTCCCGATGAGTGCCTATTATTATATTATTTTTTTTTCAATACGTAAATGTATTAAGGAGGAATACCTAAAATCTGAACCCTGTGTGTATTATATTTACAGAGATATTTAAGTTATGACAAGCAATGTGTAGTCGATAGACATCACCGGGGAGGAGAGGTTAATATAATAAAAACCGATAGAGCGAAAAACATAGCGAACTGTGTTTATTCGTATTTATTGTATACACAGTTCGCCGCTATAGTTGCTATATTTCGCTATAGTAGCAATATATGCAAGTTCGCGAGCTCTTGCTATGGATGTTGCCGGGAACCATATATGTTCCCATGCAGACACGTGTTTTGGGACAAGTAACTATGTTATGGAACAATTTATCTTTTATGTTTATCTTAAAAAAAGAAGTGATTTTTATAAATGCAAGCACAAATATAAGAATTCAGTTTTGAGATTATGAATAGATCCCGTATATAAATTATATGATAATTGCAAACACCGAAATATGGTACACGCTCCGTACCAATACATGTCTTTAATTTTTTCAGATATAAATAAAATAATTTTTAGAATTTATCCCACATTATATTTGTACACGACATGTATCGGCCACGTCGAATGGCCAATTTCAAGTCAATTAGTAAAGTGAGTGCTGGCTCTATATAAAGCAAAGAGTGAGCGAAAAGGTGGATATGAATTGTGTGATGGGTATATGTGTTCTGGAAATCAATAATGTATAAGGGAATTCATTGAAAAACAATATCATTTTTTTTTTTTTTATAAGGTAGACTAAAGTGCGAGACGCAAATGTAGTGTTGTCATAAGGACAATAATACGTTGTTACAAAAGAGAAGGATATTTGAGAAAACATTGAATTTAACATATAACTAGGCTGAGCCTGCCAGTCAGTTAGTCCATTTTCCGAACTTGCCAGTCAGTTCAATTTCCGAAGCAAAATATAGATGAAAATTTCTCTCGCAAGCTAGTATTTATTTTTATGTAAACGTATGCAGGAGAGCACAGCTGGTCAAGACCAGTGCACTCTGTGACGCTCAGCCAGGGAGGCTGGACGCTGCATGCAGGAAACGTGAGTTGTGTTCGTGTTCGTGTTTGTTATGTAAACACATACAGGAGAATGCCGACAGATGGTGATAGTAATTCTGAAGTCTCATTTGTGGAGTTATATGACGTCACGAACAATGAGGTTCTCAGAATAATCAAGGAAGATAGGCAACTAATAAGAACCATCTCAGAGAGGCGAGGCCGATGGATTGGTCACATCATGCGCCACGATGGTCTTCTTCACGATATTCTGGAGGGCATGGTTGAGGGTAGAAACTGTAGAGGGCGCCCTAGACGGGAGTATTTGCAGCAAGTATTCGAGACATGAATTGTAGTGCTTATTCTGAGCTGAAAAGGGTTGCGGAGGACCGAGAGGAATGGAGATCGAGATGCAAGATTCTGTTGCTGCAAACCAATCCACCGGATTGATACTACGAAGAAGAATGACGCTTACCATGGTGCATATGGCTAAGCGCTGCATGTGAAGTGTTGATCCGCCAACGTCATAGACTACATCCTGTGATTCAAGAGTCATCCTTTATTATTACAGAAATTTACTATGAATAGGTGGTCTTTACGTGACGACTTACGTCCACCACCAACTTTAATTAATAGGCTATTACTGGCATTTTACGGGTGAGGGATCAAATTCACGTCAACTATTTTTAAAGCTCAGAAATCGATTAAAAATCTATCAATTGGATAGAAATTTCAAGTGGAATTGAGATTTGCAAATCACGGTTGATTCATCTTACATAATAAACTGTAATTGATTTAGCTAGATAAATATGAATTACAAGTAAACGGCCAAATGAAAACGTGAACTGTTCTAAATATATATTTAAATTATCGAGAATCTTGTTATTCTGAAGACCCCAATTAAGTAATAACGTAATATTATTAAGAGACACATGCTAATAAAAACAGTATCTGAAATTTATATGCCGTAATTTAGAAGAAAATTATTACTTAAAAATAAAACATTACCCTAGTATTACGTAATTATACAGCAATATTTTTCTTCAGCGAGAATTGTAACCACAAAAAATTAATGATAACAAAATACTCTCCCCAGTATTTTGGCAGTCTTTTTTTATTTTGTATGATATTTCAGTGATTCATCTTTGAAATATTTAAATTTACTCATAGGATGAAACGTCTACCCGTCTACCGCATGGCAATTGGGAAGTACAGTAAGGCCCCGCTTAATGCGGGAGATACGTTCCATCAAAGTAGAGCGTAATGCGAAACAGCATCATAACATGTAAATAATGGGTTAGGTATTAAATTTAATAGTTATGTTTTTTTAATAAAAATAAAACCAAACATTTATTTCTTACAAAAATAAAAAAAAAAAAACAATATAAACGAATATTCTTATAAATTAAATAAAATTCTAAGTCTAAAAAGGCACTAATGTAATTTGCGTTTTCCTTTTGCGTTCTGTTATAAGTTGTTGATAAGTGGATAAAGCATCTATAACACCCCGTCTTACTTTTGAACTCCTGTCAAAATTTGGATTATTTTCAACAAATAGGTCCATAATTTCAGTTATAGTGGTCAAACTCTATTTTACAAACGCCATCGAAAGTTCTTTTTGCTCTTCTTCGAAATCACCAACATCAATATTTTTGTTTTCTTCTTGCTTAGTTAATTCCTTGCGCTCATCATTAGAAAGACTAGCTGCTGTTTCTTGAACTATTTCTTCGACGTATTCCACATTTACCTCATCTAAACCGGTTTGTTTTGCTAATTCCACTATTTATTTTTACTATTTATACACAATTTTTGGGAATAACCCCGGGTTGAAATAAAAGAGCGCTAAAACGAAACGGCGCTAAACGAGACAGCGCTAAGCGGGGCCTCACTGTACTGTCATAAATTAATGAAAGAATTTTTTAATTTTGCTTTGCCGGGGATCGATTCCACCACCTCGCTCAGCAATCGAACGCTTCAGCTCTTGGTAGCTTTTCGTGGCCCTCAGTATCTCTTCATGGCGTATAGCAATGTGTTGTTTGTATGTGTAATGTATCGTTTCGATCCTCAGTTTCTCGAGTGCAGGGCAAATGCCTATAAAGTGAGCATTTTATGGCACAAGGGTTAACATGTTTGTCCTATGACTTCCAAACTTATTTATTGACCAAACTTGCCGGCGGGTGTAGCTCAATGAGCAAAGCGTTTGCTTTGCAAGCTTTGCAAGCCAAAAGGCCGTGGGCTTAATCCCCGACGGAAATTAAAAAAAATAATTCAATCGACTTCCGAGCTCTAAAATACCCGGTTGGTGCTCTAAAACAGAGCTCCGCAACCTTTTCTCATCTACGGCACACCAAAGTACTTCTTTGGATTTTACGGCACACCAAAGTTCTCACGTTGAATACCGCGGCACACCAATAGCCATAAATAGATATTAATTTGATCAATTTCACTTTTTTAAGTACATTTAGAACTTAATAAATCAAGTACCTCGTTGTATGTCTACATAAATAGGCGATAGGCGCTCGAAGCTTGAGGACCGTTGTAAAATTATTTATTTATAATATTTCCTTATTTGATCGCGGCACACCTGTATCGGCTCACGGCACACCTGTGTGCCGCGGCACACCGGTTGCGGAGCACTGCTCTAAAATACCGGTTGGTGCAAATCCTTTTTTTTTTAATCTACGTCGGGGATCAAACCCACGACCTATGGCTTGCAAAGCAAACGCTTTGACCATTGAGCTATACCAGCCGGCAAATATAAAGCTATGCTCTTAAAGAACTGAAAATGAAACAAAAGTAAAGGCTTTTCAAAATCAAATAAAGCCGTGCAATATAATGATGATGATGAATAAATAATTGCATTAGATGCATTGCTTGAAGTTGCGCGAGTGATCGATGCTCTTGAGATGCGATACCCGAGAGCTCGCTCACTGTCTGCCGGTAGGCTGTCATAGCTAATCAGGCGTGCTGATCAGCCGAGTGCGCGTCACGTTAACACACAGAGAGACTACCGCGACGGATCGCCGACCCGGAATAGTCTCGCGAAACCGGATCCATTACAGCATGCATGCAACACGATCGGAGAAGAGATACGAAGCGATCGACGCGAACTCTCGCCAACCCCGGCATGAGAAGATGTGTTGTGTCACAGTCACAGAAGCACCCTGAGAAAGATGACTATCGCGGTGAGCTAGCGCCGAGAATGCATGCATTCAAATTGTCTATTGAAAACACACCATAAAATGTCAACGACCTTAGATCGTACTGTGTACAAACACCGGTTCTCGTCCGATCAGAAAAGTTTAGTAGTATTGGGTGCACTTTTGCCGGCGAGTATTGCTTAGTGGTAAAGCGTTTGCTCATCATACCTAACGTCGCTGGTTCGATTCTTTGCGATAGAGCTTAAAATAAAAAAATAATTTCATTCGATTACTAAGCTCTTTTAGTACCGTATTTTTTATATATAAAACCACTAATTTATAATTAAAAAGATACGATAGATAAGACAAATTATAATACACATAAAAAAGTACTAAAATACAGCCGCTACATTTATTTTCACCATATCTGCTCCTTATTATGTATATGTATAGCGCAGCGACAAGGGAACCGGGGTAAATTACACCAAATGGGGTAAAAATATGTTTTTTGGGGTAATAAGAAAATTTTTCTAGTTTGCTATTTCATAAAACTTACTATTTTCATGTAACTTTTTTGTTATTTTCCGTGTAAATTAATTCAATAAAAAATGTTTATTTAAATATACATTGATTGTCTTCTTTTCAAAATGGGGGAAAGGGGTAATATCGACTTACGCAAAAATATTTTGGGGTAATATCGACTTACTAAAAAATATTTTGGGGTAATGGTTAAAAAAGATCCCCGACCGCTGGTATAGCATATGAACATTGCGAATTGCCATTTCTCATTTTATCTGTAAGCTCGTAGTGATCAACCAGTCATTACACCCCTGGCGTGTCGTTTTGGTCAACTTTGACGAACGCAGTACACCTGCATTTACCTGATCATCACCAAGAACTACTTCCAGTCGCCTGCCCGCTAATTGAGGATAAGCGGATTGGTTCCCTACGGGCTACTAGAACGCATAATTAGCTTAATACTCCCCTAAATGTATGGATGAAAGATTAAAGCACACAACTGCCGTGCAAGAGTAAGCGAATTCAACTTAAAATTTAAAATATATAAACATGTATAAACTCACACGTACTATATAAACTCAATAAAGATAGACACCTAGTAAGAACCATCTCAGAGAGGCGAGCCCGATGCATCGGTCACATCATACGCCACGATGGTCTTCTTCGCGACATTGTGGAGGGTACGGTTGAGGGAAGAAACTGTAGAGGGCGCCCTAGACGTGAGTATTTGCAGCAAGTGTTCGAGAACATGAGTTGTAGCTCTTATGCTGAGCTGAAGAGGGCTGCGGAGGACCGAAAGGAGTGCAAATCGAGATGCAAGATTCTGTTGCTGCGAACCAATCTAACGGATTGATACTACGAAGAAGAAGAACTTCACACGGTACAATACCAGCAGATAGCTTTGATTCTGGACGCTGCAATATGATGAAATAATATGTATTTGTAGCGTATGTTTAGGGATTAATGGGATTGCAAGAGTCAATGAACATGTTTTTTTGATGGGATTCAGATTGTCTTCTTCGTTGTATCAATCCGAAGGATTTGTTTGCAGCAACAAAATCTTGCATCTCGATCAGATTGTATGTGGGTCGAAATGAGCTGGATGAACTTTTCGTCTTGAGTTCTCATATTCAACTGTGTAGAGATGCTTGGAAATGGTTGTATTGGTCTTATGTCGACACATATAATATACTATATAATTGGCGGATTATAAAAAGCGGGTATAATTAAAGGGTAAATATTAAAATCATAAACGGATTGGGAAAAAATATTTATGAGAATCGCAGTAAGTTGATAATGTACGAAGACTTAATGTACAAGGGGTACACACATGCAAATTTACAGCAAACTTAATTTTATACGAATCGACCAATAAATCGAAGAAAAATAAACTGCAAACACTCGGATACGAACGATAAACCTTAGCAACCATTGTCATTTCATTAATCTGTGCTGGTCCAAGACAATTTGATCCGCATACTGAGTTGAGAAATTTACACTTACAGTATTATTGATACATATTACTTATACTAACTTATTGTATTTATATTTTTATGTAATCACATATATATATACTGACACATATGAATACTGACAGATGGTGATAGTAATTTTGAAGTCTCATCTGTGGAATTCTATGACGCTTACCGTGCATATGGCTAATCGCTGCATGTGTAGTGTTGATCCGCGAACGTCATAGACTACAGCTCGAGATTCACGCATCATCCTTATTATTAAAGGAATTAACTATGAATGGGTGGTCTTCACGGGACGACTTTTGTCTACCACCAATTTTGATTAATACTCTATGACTGGCATTTTACGGGTGAGGGATTAAATTCGCACCAACCGGGGATATTTAAGAGCTCAGAAATCGTTTTTTTTTAATCTCCGTTCGGGATAGAACCCATGACCTTTGGCTTGCAAATCAAACGCTTTGACCATTAAGCTATACCCGCCGGCAATGTAAAGGGTGATTTCTTAATAGCTATAGGAAATTTTTCCAAAAAAAGACACATAAAATTAAGAAAAATGCATAAAATCTTTATTTGAATCGATAGTACAGTCCATATAATTTAATGTTTGAAGATTATTTCATTCAAATGTTGAGCGCGGCTGCGCCTCAAATGGTCCATCCGCTTAGTCCAATTTTGGTACACACTTTCCAACATTTCGGCCGGTATCTCACGAATAAATACTTCAATGCTGTCTTCCAATGCGTCAATCGAAGCGGGTTTGTCAGTATAGATATGAGCCTTAACATAGCCCCACAAAAAATAATCTAATGGCGTTAAATCGCACGATCTAGGCCGCCAATTGACCGGTCCCAAACGTGAAATAAAGTGTTCACCGAATTTGTCACTCAATTGGTTTATTGTTTCGCGTGCTGTGTGGCATGTGGCACCGTCTTGTTGAAACCACATGTCATGCAAGTCAACCTCTTCCATTTTGGGCAAAAATAAGTTGGATATCATCTCACGGTAGCGCTCACCATTCACAGTTACGTTGCGATTCGCATCATCTTTGAAGAATTACGGTCCAATGATGCCACCAGCCCATAATACGCACCAAACAGTAACTCTTTCTGGATGCATTGGTAGCTCTTGCAATGCTTCTGGCTGATCTTCACTCCAAAACCGACAATTCTGCTTATTTACGAATCCATTCAGCCAAAAATGAGCTTCGTCGCTGAACACAATTTTTCGATATATGGATCAATAAAATTCAATGATTTGCTAGCGCTGTTCGTTTGTAAGACGATTCATGGTTAAATTATAGACCAAACTGAAGATGTTTGACAGTGACACAAAACACGAAACGTACGTGAGCTGTCAAAATCAGTGTTGCCAAAAAGAAAATAGTATAAAATTCACCCTTTACATGTGTAAGTTATGGTTCATTTAGAGATGCATGTTTTCTATTAAATAATAAATAAATTTATATTAGTATAAAACAGTTCATATTTTATTTTCTTATGCATATTTTCCAACAACCGATTATATCGTTTAAAATTTAATTAAGACTAAAAGCTTTGACAGTAGTTCATGAGTTAATGCAAGCGATGTCATACAAAATAGGAGCTCAAAGTAAAGCAGCTTTTTCCATATTAAAACTCCAGAGAACTAAAGGTCACTATTCTGAATGTTTTTGTAAAGGCTGAATCTACGCTTCGGTGACGCTGCGAAAAGCTCTCAGCTCATTGCAAAGCAAAGGATTTGCATCGCATATTAAATTCTGAGAAGACGACACGCAGAAACAATATGCAGTACAGAACTATGAATTACAATTAAATAAACTACAGTCTACAGCTAGCTCAAGGCATGGCATAAAAATGAGTGTAATAGTAATTTGATTTAAAACAAATAAATATTTAATGCCACAACATTCTACAAACTTTTATTCTTGATTAACTCTGTCAGGATATATAATACTAACAGTAAATTGCACGTACTCGAGAAATCCGTTATACCAAACTAGTGTAATTGTTTCTCTCCGGCTTACTCTCATCCGCCGACTTCCCCGGCTACAAACACCCTTTTTCCGCCCACTTTCCGCCCATTCCCTCATCCACTTCCAATAATACAATATTATTGAGAACCGTGCAAGAATAATAATTGTAAAACCGCTGTTCTAATATAAACAACACATAATATTTCATGAATATTTTGCAGTCCACGATGAACTGATTTCCATTTTTCACTCTTAGATTTGATTATGCTACTCGTATAAACGTCGGTACGTTCAAATGCCTTCTTTGTTTCCAAATCTATCGAAGCTAAAAATATATAGTTTATTTTTATACGAAGGAAAGTCATTTCTAAAATACCGAAAAACAATATCCCACATTCTTAAGTATTGATTAATCATATTGTTTTTTTTATCAGTCCTAAATTGCCTGTCAGAAACAATCCCAATGCATTAAGTCACATCCTCTCTGTGCGCCTTATGGTAGAAAGGGTGGCTAAGACACACAAATTGATACAATTCAAAAGGCATTAATATTTAATTAAGACATTAATAGAAGACATAACCAACATTGAGATATAGCACAAGTTCCCAAACTTATTTCGAAAGTCAAAGTGAGTCAAATTACTGGATTTAAACGACAGGATCTCTCATAATTCCCGAGTTCCCATATTCTCCTGTGACTTCGGGCATTAGAATTCCAGACAATCAACGACTAAGCACCGTTTTTGGATTCTGTCTGTTCTTTTTACAGAAGATTTGATGTCTCAGATTGTTATAGATACTGAAGAACGTTTGGAATTAAAGCCCCACTTCATTGCAAAAATAGACAAAGAGTCTAAAGACTGTGCTGTTTGCAGTAACATAAAAGGTCCTTATAGACCCCTTGGGGTCTACATAGACCAATTTTGGGAATCACTGGTCTAGCCTAAAAAGAACATAACAAATATTGAATCAAAAATCGTCTTCATCCCGAAGCACGGGCGTTATACCCTGTACCATTTTATGGTTGATTATTTAGCTTACGTTTGAATTATACCTCATATTAATATATCATTTTTTCATAACACCATTGTGTCACACATAACATTTTGTATTAATATACATTCCGAATTTGTATACTCGTAATCATCACGAAACTCCTAAGTAAGCAAAACTATCATCCTAAGTAAGCGCTTCTATCCAGTATTCCAGATTTCTGATCGAATATCAGCTCTCCGGTCAGCCGAACACAGTGATGCACGCATTCTCGCTCCGTAGATTAATTATACAGGATTAGTGCAGAGCGTCGCCTGTCTAAACTGGAACCGCTTCACTGTCAATAGTGGCAGAGAAGTTGCCCGAGGCAGTTACTGATCTATTCAAAGCAGAGTGTTCTACTTATCACAATTAAAAAACACACGACCATTGGGGAATGCTCCCTTGAATCATCACTTAAAGTTCGCTATTAAGAGGGTAAACTTTTTGCTTTATTTTTAGTGATTTTGATCGGCCACGCTTCACAGTGAAACGCTCATGCGATCTACAATATATTGTAAAGCGTCGACGCCTGGGAGCTTCCTTGAATGGAAATTTTTGTTATCATCTGCTATTGTTCGTCAGCTTCCATGAGTTTTCTACAAATATCTTTATATAAGATTTAATATTATAAAAAAACTTCTTTTCGTAGGCGGAATATTGAGCAATCTTTAGTGTGTGAATAAGGCGCTTAAGGCGGAGGGTATGGCTTAGTGGTAAGCGTTTGCTTACCATATCAAAGGTCGTGGGTTCGCTACCCGATGAAGATCAAAATAAAAAGTATTTGTAATCGATTTCTAGGCTCTATATATATACTCCCGCTTGGTGTGAATTTGATCCATAACCCGTAAAATGGCAGTCGTAACCAATTAATTTAAATTGGCGGTAGCCGTTCCGCGAACCCGACATAGTTAACTCTTGTATAAATTAATGATACACGAATTCCGGGCTGTAGTCAATGACGTTGGCGGATCAATGCTTTACATGCAGCGCCTAGATATGTGTAAATGGTTAGCTTCAAGAATCTAATGGTGAGATATATTCCAGCTCTAGGTTTCAAGGTAAAAACATATATATCTATATATATATATATATATATATATATATATATATATATATATATATATATATATATATATATATATATATATATATATAATATGAACCTTATTAATCGCAATATGTATAAGTTGCAACATTACACGCAAAGATATATTAAAATCCTTTGTTTTTCACTGTATAATTACTGTAGATCACTGTAAAGTACTGTAGAATTTACGCTTTAATAATTATATATTCCATATATATTCCAGATTTACCAAATACTATCCATCCCAGTAGTATTAATCTGGCGATTATTATTATTCAGTGGCCGAATGTATATTCAATGTAGTTAAAGTGCGTCGACGTTGCATTTATGCTTGTGAAGGCAACACTAGCGGTCGGTCCTCTAGAGCAGAGCTCCGCAACCTTTTCTCATCTACGGCGCATCAAAGTACTTCTTTGGATTCTACGGCACACCAAAGTTCTCACCTTGAATACCGCGGCACACTAAAAGCCAAAAATAGATATTAATTTGATCAATTTTACTTTTTTTAAATTTCATTTAGAACTTAATAAAGCAAGTACCTCGTAGTATGTCTACATAAATAGGCGATAGGCGCTGGGAGCTTGAGGACCGTTGTAAAATTATTTATAATATTGCCTTATTTGATCGCGGCACACCTGTATCGGCTTACGGCACACCGGTTGCGGAGCACTGCTCTAGAGGGATGCACTCTGTGATTAATCATTAGTGTAGCAATTAGGCTGAGCTCACTATGCGACGTAATCAAGTATTGCCTACGCTGGTATGCATCTATCTATCCCGGTTAACCGTAAGCAGATTATTCCGCGGGCTTCCGACCATTTAGATGACTACAGTGCCCGTATCGAGAACGTACTCATAATCCAATACATTAAACATATGTAGCACTTAAAAATACACTATACACATAAATTGTTTAGAACTCAGATATAAAATAAAATATACATTTCTTGCATTATGTTTACATGTTCTACATATATTTGTTAACCCAACTCAACCTAACCTAACTTAACCTAAACAAACTAAACATAATTTAAATTATGACCAGAAACTGATTTCAATTCTGACCATTTATTTTGTTGCCATTTGGTTTATAATCTTATATCCGCTATAGATCTGTAATATATTTATGATGTCGAATTCCGTAACTCGGCTATCAGCTGCCACTGTTCATCCCTCATCACAAGACATATCTGCATCTGAAGGTCCACTTGGTAACATATATGGTTTCCGACAAACTCCAGGGTGGAAGCTAGAGGATTGGAAGAGGCGCCTATAGTATCCGAGACATTAGTGGGTGTTTTGTCAATCGGATTTTTTATAGAGGATGATTAACCGATTGTCCCGAGTCTTGGATCATTAAGTCCTGAGAGACGGTTAAACACAAAATGACAACATAGATGAGACCGTTTTATAAAAATCGCTGCAAACACGACAAGGAAAATCTGCGTTACAAATTGAAAAAGATTGCGTTTTAGAAGGTTTGACTATATGTAACTTGTCATGCATCTGCGACTTTCGTATTCGGTCGCATGCTTCTTAGTTACGATTAACGGTATGTGAAGACGGGATTGCAACGTCGGCTCTATCCGGTTTCGGGATTACCACTACATACTATGTAATCAACCTGCAACATCTCTGCGGTTCTCTCAGCCACCGAAGAGTGTTGCTGAACAGTTAAAGCGTTCCACTGTCATGCAAGAAGTCTACAGTTCGATCCCCAGCGAAGCTTTAAAAATATTTTTCCATACGATTATTAATACTTATTATCAAATTGGTGATTAGTGTGAGACTGACGCCGCACATAACAACAAAGATTCGTCTAGTTACGCGTAGCTAGATCATTGATATTTAGCAGTTAGTATGAAATGGTAAAATGAAAAATAGAATAACTAGAATAAATAGAAATAGAAAAACTAAAAATTTATAGCTTCCAATAAAATGCAGTATTAAAGATAAATGTGAAAACATGCATCAAGACGATTCTCGCATATTAAAAGGGGAGTTGGGAGTACGGAGAAGATTGTTATCATGATGAGAATATTGTGATGGTCAGAATAAAGAGACAGAATATGTTTGCATTTAGACAGTACGAGCATAATTTCGTAGGCATGGTGATTAGCATAATCAAGAACGTGAAAGTCGGTGTTCAAAACGTTATTTTAAACATAACTGTGTTGTAATAAACATCCAAAAGCCCTTATAGTATTATTTTCAATGTTTTGAGCATTCACTTTGAGATCCATAATAAATTATAAATATTTATTTATTTATTTACCTTGTTTTCACATGGATCACGTAACAAAAGTTCTCTATTAGGAGACTGCAGTTTCGACTAACTCGTAGTCTTTCTCAATCCTTCTCTAGTTAAGAGATAACTGAGCTGCGTTGTACTTTATAAGTGGTGTAACACCTTTTTGTAGGGGAGGGGGTGGGGTGTGTCTATCAGGAAAGGAGAGGAGATAGGTAGTGTTGCAAGGATGAAGGAAGAGATAAATACATAAAAGTGGTTTAGGTATAAATTTATTTTTATTTTCTATTTTTTTTTTTTTTTTTTTTAATTATTATTAATATTATTCTTATATGTCGTATATAATTTTTAAACTTATTTATTTATTTAACGGAAACAATTTTAAAATTGGTGAATTACTTAAGGTATTTAGTTGGTTATTAATTATATCTTCTTTCTTATTAATGGCTTTATAAATTTCTAAGTATTCTAAATTATTTAATTTAACGGTTTTATTTTCTACATGTAATATGTTTAATACTTTTTCTAAGTTGTAAGAATGATTATTTTCTATAAGGTGGTTTGCGAATTCAGAAAAATTAGTGCTTTTTAGGCACCTTAAATGTTCTTTAATTCTAATGTTAAAATTTCTTGACGTTCTGCCAATATAAAAAGATTCACAATCTTGGCAATTTAATTTATATATTCCAGAATTATTACGTTTATCATTAGTATCTTTATTATTTATAAGGTGGTATCTAGTTTATTATCTGTATAAAACGCTGGCTTTATCTCATTTGGAAGTGACTTAATTATTTTATGGGTAAAGTTATTAACGTGTAGAATTCGTCTCCACATTCTATCGTCTTTAATATTTTCTTTAGGATACAAGTATTTATATGTTATGTTTTGACGTTTTTTATTATTCAAGATACTGTCTATTAATTGGCTATGATAGCCGTTGTTTTGTGCTATATTTTTAATTGTATTTAATTCTATATCAAAGTTTGTTTGTGATAATGGTATTGAAATTAATCTATGTATCATTGCATGGAAAGCTGAGTGTTTATGAGATTTGGGATGATTAGAAGAATTGTGAATGATTACATCTGTGAACGTCGGTTTTCTATATATATTAAATGTTATTTTATTATTTATCCTAGTAAGTGTTAGATCTAAGAAGTTGATAGACTTATTGTCTTCTATTTCCAACGTGAATTTAATATTTTGTGAATATTATTAATACTACTTAAAAAAGTTTTTAATTGTCTTGTTGTTCCCTTCCATATAACAAGAATGTCATCTACATATCTTTTCCAAAATATTATTTTGTCCGAGAGTTTAATTTGTGAATTTAGTATTTTATCCTCAATATCGTTCATGAAGATATCCGCAATTAATGGACTAGAGGGATTACCCATTGGTAATCCTTCTGTTTGTTTATAGAATTTATTGTTAAATTGAAAGTAGTTTTGGTTCATGGAAACTTGTATTAAGTTAAGTATGTCTTTATTTACATCCTTTGCTAATGAGGAATTATCTAGGATCTTTTTATAATTAATGAACTTTCTTGAACTGGGACATTAGTAAATAAATTTACTACATCAAAGGATACAAGTAATGCATTATCAGGAATATTAATTCCTTCTAATGATTTTATAAGTTCAGACGAATTTTTGACGGTGTGTTTAGGTAAGAAGATATTAGCATTATTAATAAACTTTGTTAAATATGTAGATAACTGGAATGCGGGGAGATGAACAACTTGCAACGACCGGTCGGATAGGACTATTTTCTTTGTGTATTTTTATGGTGCCATATAATTTGGGTATTTTTGGGTTCTTTTGTAACAGTAAATTTTTTGTATGCGTATTTGTTAGAATATCACTTTTACAATTTTTTAGCGTAGTTTTTATATTATCTTGGAATTTATTAGTTGGGTCTTTAAGTAATATAGTGAAGTTATCTGTATTTAGAAATGTTTCTACTTTATTAATATATTCTAATTTATTCATGACTATTGACGTATTCCCTTTGTCGGCTTTAGTAACTATTAAATCATTTTCTAAGATTTTATTCCGTATGGTTTTTTACTATTTTATGTTCATGGTTAAAAGTAGTTCATAGCTTAAAGTAAATAACCATGAAAAAAAATACCCAAATTATATGGCACCATAAAAATACACAAAGAAAATAGTCCTATCCGACCGGTCGTTGCAAGTTGTTCATCTCCCGCATTCCAGTTATCTACATATTTAACAAAGTTTATTAATAATGCTAATATCTTCTTACCTAAACACACCGTCAAAAATTCGTCTGAACTTATAAAATCATTAGAAGGAATTAATATTCCTGATAATGCATTACTTGTATCCTTTGATGTAGTAAATTTATTTACTAATGTCCCAGTTCAAGAAAGTTCATTAATTATAAAAAAGATCCTAGATAATTCCTCATTAGCAAAGGATGTAAATAAAGACATACTTAACTTAATACAAGTTTCCATGAACCAAAACTACTTTCAATTTAACAATAAATTCTATAAACAAACAGAAGGATTACCAATGGGTAATCCCTCTAGTCCATTAATTGCGGATATCTTCATGAACGATATTGAGGATAAAATACTAAATTCACAAATTAAACTCTCGGACAAAATAATATTTTGGAAAAGATATGTAGATGACATTCTTGTTATATGGAAGGGAACAACAAGACAATTAAAAACTTTTTTAAGTAGTATTAATAATATTCACAAAAATATTAAATTCACGTTGGAAATAGAAGACAATAAGTCTATCAACTTCTTAGATCTAACACTTACTAGGATAAATAATAAAATAACATTTAATATATATAGAAAACCGACGTTCACAGATGTAATCATTCACAATTCTTCTAATCATCCCAAATCTCATAAACACTCAGCTTTCCATGCAATGATACATAGATTAATTTCAATACCATTATCACAAACAAACTTTGATATAGAATTAAATACAATTAAAAATATAGCACAAAACAACGGCTATCATAGCCAATTAATAGACAGTATCTTGAATAATAAAAAACGTCAAAACATAACATATAAATACTTGTATCCTAAAGAAAATATTAAAGACGATAGAATGTGGAGACGAATTCTACACGTTAATAACTTTACCCATAAAATAATTAAGTCACTTCCAAATGAGATAAAGCCAGCGTTTTATACAGATAATAAACTAGGATACCACCTTATAAATAATAAAGATACTAATGATAAACGTAATAATTCTGGAATATATAAATTAAATTGCCAAGATTGTGAATCTTTTTATATTGGCAGAACGTCAAGAAATTTTAACATTAGAATTAAAGAACATTTAAGGTGCCTAAAAAGCACTAATTTTTCTGAATTCGCAAACCACCTTATAGAAAATAATCATTCGTACAACTTAGAAAAAGTATTAAACATATTACATGTAGAAAATAAAACCGTTAAATTAAATAATTTAGAATACTTAGAAATTTATAAAGCCATTAATAAGAAAGAAGATATAATTAATAACCAACTAAAT
This sequence comes from Glossosoma conforme, assembly GCA_022606575.1. Lineage (NCBI taxonomy): Eukaryota > Metazoa > Arthropoda > Insecta > Trichoptera > Glossosomatidae > Glossosoma > Glossosoma conforme. The sequence goes on from JAGTXR010000399.1 coordinate 124,513, forward strand.
ACCTTAAGTAATTCACCAATTTTAAAATTGTTTCCGTTAAATAAATAAATAAGTTTAAAAATTATATATACGACATATAAGAATAATATTAATAATAATTAAAAAAAAATAAAAAAATAAAAAAATAGAAAATAAAAATAAATTTATACCTAAACCACTTTTATGTATTTATCTCTTCCTTCATCCTTGCAACACTACCTATCTCCCTCTCCTTTCCTGATAGACACACCCCCACCCCCTGCCCTACAAAAAGGTGTTACACCACTTATAAAGTACAACGCAGCTCAGTTATCTCTTAACTAGAGAAGGATTGAGAAAGACTACGAGTTAGTCGAAACTGCAGTCTCCTAATAGAGAACTTTTGTTACGTGATCCATGTGAAAACAAGGTAAATAAATAAATAAATATTTATAACCCTTATAGTAATTGTTATAATCAAACTCTTTATCTTAGATTCATACAGTCAGGTACGACACGGGGCATTTTACCACTATATGTAAATTAAGGTAATCAAGGTCCAAAACAACAGGTATCGAGGAATGTGCGGTGTATGACATTCAATGTATTAATATTACTTTCATAAATGCTTACTCATTTTGTAAACTAGGGTATAAAACGGGTCTCGTATCAAATAAATTAGTATCAATTCAACTCCGGTCTTTGGATTTATTCTCAGTGACGGAGCATTGGTATTCCGGTATCACCATTTAAACTGATGCCGTCATTTCGGGACCGCAACCTCGGTTCCGGAACAGTCGGATAAAAATGATGCTAGAGGCTTGACATAATTTAAGGAATCACGACGGTTAGTAAGTAGTGAGCTTGACGTCAACCAATAAAATAAAATCATCGATAGACACCGTTATATACTATTGAAAAAAATGTTTGCACTTGAAGGACTGATAAAGCGTTTAGTGAATGCACGAAACAGCATTATTGTTACTTGTTATTTTTTTTTTATTATTTCGATATTTGATCACAAAGTGTATTGTAAAAATGAGCAAAAAATCCATTATTCATACTGCAGGTCTTGCGAAAGTATTCGTCGAAATATATAAATAAATTCACATAACGGGTATCGTATGAATGGATGTAGCAAGTGGTGATATGCGAGTTTGTGAGATGATTGGGCAGCTGCGACCCCGAGCACCTCGCACCGGTTAATCCGCCCAGGACCGGATAAGCCGACCGCTACCTCCAGCTCCCACGTATCCAGCGAGGCCAAGAAACCAGCCAAACACAACTCATTCATGATGTGGAGCAGTGGTTCACAACCGCGGGGGTGCTCTGGGTGCTCGGCGAAGTACTCAGAAAAATATTTAAGAAAAATCTTTGGAGTAAGCCGAATTGGCAATATTCAGCAAAGACAAGTAAGACTGGCGGCGCTCGCAGCATAGAAGAGCAGATGGTCGACATTGCTCAAGGGTAGACACACATGTTCCTTCTTTCCTTTTGTCTTCGACAGAATGGAGAATACTCGGCTTATTCCAAACCATTGGACTAGTCAATTCATGGCTGGTCACGGAAATTTTAAGGTTAAACTCTTCAAGTTTAGCCTCGTTGATAGTCCAGACTGCCCATGTGGTAGCCCATTGCAAGACGCTGAACACGTTCTGTGGCATTGCCCAATATTAGATTTAAGTAGGGAAAGCCTCTCTAGCGTAATCCAACAGAACCCTGGACCGGTTGGATATGTCGAACACATCGCTATGGAGTCCAACGACCATGCCTTTTCTGTATACGTGGCTACCTTTGGCGAAGAAGTCAAAAAGTCAACATTTTAACGTCTGAACTACTAACTACACCCACGTTTGGTGTTGCTCACCAAAGCCTGTTACTTGCATATAATAACGAGAAAGTATTCTGAAAACAATGCCTTGGTAAGTGCTCCCATAAAAAAATATGGAAAATCTTTGAGGTTGTTGTCCTTGTATACTTAAATAACTTATTGAACGAGACAGATTGTCGCCATTTAACAATATAGTAACTTTAAAAAATTTCATAATCATTTTGTAAACTTTTAATTACATTGAAATGCACAAACCAGAGAAACTATTATGAGTCAAAAATTAAATTATATCAGATTACACCATTTTATCATATTTTTTGTATTGTCTCGATTCTAAACATTTAATACTTTCCACACACCACGTTGTGTTTTGACATGTGCGCGCGCATCCTATAGTAAGCACTGCGATCATTATATCCGATATTGAACCGTTATTTCAACCCAACATTTAAACTTTAAACCCGCCGTTCAAACTTCTAAAACAAACTCAATTTGTTGGAAGCGGATGAAAAAAAAAATGCGCGGAGCGACTCATTACGTTTTACCGCCACCGACGCCGAAGCGAGCAGTTTAATGAAGTGTTAGTAAATAAGAATGTACTGAAGCAACTTCACAGTTCATTTTAGCGTCAACCGAACCCAACTTTGACATTTTATACGATATTGAAACCGTCAAACAAAACTGATTATCTTTAAAATCATTTAAATGATTAGATCGCTTTCATAATAAAGCATGTAATCATAGTATGCGAAAGAAACTTACGGGGGTTATCCGTAAAATAAGTTTCCCAGTGATTTGTAACAGCGTAAAACATGTTTCATTCCATGAATGCGTACATTTTTGGAAAGTTCAGACTTTTACCTATTTTTGTACATAGTCGCCACTGAGGTCAATGCATTTTTGCATGCGGTATACGAGCTTTTGAATGCCCGAATCAAAAAAATCTGCTGCCAAGCCACGCAGATACCTGAGATCCGCTTCTTCCAGCTCTTCTCTACCGCCGAAATGCGTTCCACCCAGGTGTTTCTTCATGGCAAGTCACTTGGGACTAAGTCCGGGCTGTAGGGTAGGTGTTTGACAATACCCCATCCAAAATTTTCCGTTTGTGGTATTTTTTTTAGATTTTTTTTTTTAGTTATTGATCACAGTCACATATAGCGTGCAATCAATACACCGGCTAAATAACTTCCTATGATATAATATTCCAATGAAAGTTTCACCATAAAGCTGCTGTATTGGTTTTGAGCACAAGTTTGTAATTCTACAAGGTGATAAGGTACAGGATTGTACACGCGAGCCTTCTATCATTCAGTAGGAAAGTAGGCACGACTTGCCCATCTTTCTCTCGTCCCGTATTGATATCCGGAAGGGACACATCACAATGGACGCTGTCAAAAAAGCAAACATTTTGAAAGTTTCGATTTTTTCGATCGATATTTCTTGGTGGAATTACATAATATCAGATATAAAATAAAAGATTATTTAGAATTTATTCCACATATATATTTTTTTTGATGACATGTTTCAGCCAGGTCGGATGGCCATTTTCAAGTTGTAACTTGAAAATGGCCATCCGACCTGGCTGAAACATGTCGTAAAAAAAAATGTGGAATAAATTCTAAAGAATCTTTTATTTTATATCTGATATTTTGAAAGTGGCGACCGTACGGTCCCGAAATGAAACGAATATGGGGGAAGAAGACATGTCTGAATTAACTACTGATACTCTCGCTGTCTTCGTAGGCCGTCAGAAACTATACATGTATATTTGAAATGTACTCAGATGAGCATCTGGAAGTACAGCTGACATAGAACGAAACGATGCTGTGTCAGCTGACCAAAAATCATGGCGTATTGTGTGTCGGTCAAAAGGTTGTTATTCAGTCGCGTGGTGGCAGGGTGAGGAGCAGATTAACAGCATTCATCAGGCCGGGCCAACAAAAATACGACCGCTTTCGCGGTCGGTACACGACTGAGCGCGCTCGTGATGGGCTGTCGCCCACCACCACCAGTAGCGATCTAAATAACTAACGTCACACCCGTGACCGTTGTCCAAAATGCCAATATGCCAACACATACATGTACGACAAGCGAAGAGAAATAAGAGACGAAAGATTGTACATCGAGGTTTTCGGTACCAGTCAGCAAGGGCTATATCATGCTGATGTCAACACGAGTGCCTCATCTAAGGAAAATGATCATCGTACGTCTTCAATATCACACTAGTATAATGCCACCAATATTGATATGTGTCAATGCATATGTGTATTCCTGTCAAATTTCAAGCATTGGGATCTTTCTCAAAATCGTCTCGATACATTTTGCCCACCGCCATACGCCGCCCACCGACAGACGGAGCAAACCTAATAAAAGCACGTAAAAGGTAAAGACGGTGGCTTGTTGTGGTTCTCTTTGGCTCTCGCTCAGATGCCAACATTAAATATGTATTCTCTGGCTTAGCCCGCCGGCCGCACGCTGACTCGTCTTCTTACGCTGCATAACGGGATCTTGAATTCCCATCGGTTCCTAACGTAACGTTGCGGCTCTAACTGCAGTGCCGCGTTCACAATTATTTCAATCGTAATAAACACACAACTGAGCGATATTTAAAATTATACACTGTGTATTTGGTTTAATTTTGTGATGAGAAGCTTCTCTGCAAAAGACTATAGCAACGTATTAACATCCTCCTCTCTTTCAAAAATGTGTTATTCCGTCGTCTGACGGCAGGATGAGGAGCAGTTCAGCAAACAAAGACTTTTTCAGAAGCACATTGACATATATTTACGTTAAAACTTTACAAGATTCCGGCCAGGCGGAACGACATACCGTAATGCGACCTTCTCGGTCGTCAACACACAACTGACCCGTGTGGCTCGTGGTCGGTCACCAGCGCCGTAAGCGGCGGTCTATATAACTAGTCCCAATATGGCGGACACATAAATGTATGGCAAGCGACAGGAATAAGAGATGAAAGATTGTTTATCGAGGTTTTCGGTACCAGTCAGCAAGGGCTATATCATGCTGATGTCAGTATTTTTACAATAGGTTTATCTTTGTAGAAAACACTAACACAAAAATGTGTGTGATCAACCAACCATTCCTTGCCTGTCTATCCGATCGACATTGTTGGCAATATATTTCATAATTCGTTCAATATTATCAGTCTGGGCTCAGATGTCAGGTATTTATTCAACACATACCTGTAGAAGTGTGCTTAACCTTTTTTCTTGCCTGTGTTTATAATGTACCTTCTTCGTAGTAGTATCAATCCGGTGGATTGGTTTGCAGCGACAAAATCTTGCATTTCGATCTCCACTCTTCTCGATCTTATGAAATCCTCTTTAGCACAGCGTAAGAGCTGCAACTCATGTCCTCAAACACTTGCTGCAAATACTCCCGTCCAGGGCGCCCTCTGCAGTTTAAACCCGTAACCATCCCCTCCACAGTGTCGTGAAGAAGACCATCGTGGCGCATGATGTGACCGATCCATCGGGCTCGCCTCTCTGAGATGGTTCTTACAACGTGCCTATCTTCCTTGATTATGTTGAGAGCTCATTGTTTGTACATATTGATATCAGCTTGATATAGCTCCTTAAGGCCGATGCCGTAAAGCCTCAACAAGCGATCTTTTGTCTAGTATTTTGGTTCGCTTGCGTGACATCTACATCGAATGTTAAGCGGTGTTTGCATACGCCAAAATAATTGTTATGACAGTTGGTCCATCGACAGTTGGTACAACTGTCCTCTTGGCTGGTGGTACCGCCGAAATGTGAGAGCGGGCAAGTAGTCGCAACTCGCCCGTCCTCGTGGTAGGACCGTTCCTAAGGGCGGCCCTTTAACGGGCGACGTTATTGACAAATAAACATGTATCGTGAAACAGAAACAAGTTGTTTATAATGTGAACCTTACCCTGCATCCTTCATCCAGTAAGCCGATGTCCTGAATGGAAGAGGAGGATATCAATATATACAATACTTTAATAGTAATATATCTAATAAAACTACATATATTTAATTACTATTGCTTCAAGTTTTTAGGTGAAAAATTGGAAAATATCAAACATTATACTTGTAATGCGTTTTCTTACTAATACATTTTTTTCGATGTAAAACATAGAACTTGTTTATGTGTAGGAATTTCACAGCATCGTATCGAGCGCACTTTTTCAGCACAATAAGAAGAAAAGTATAAGACCGCCCGACTAAAGTGAAAACTTTTATTGCGATTGCAATCGATTCTTACTCGCTTTTCAATTCTCACTACGGCTGGACCTGTGTTTAGAGAATACTTAAGTTTTATATATTTAAGCAACGCACTTAGTAAGCTTTATTGCTATAATAGATCATGCATTTATTTATTATTGCACAGATGGATACCTTTAATGTATATGCACCAACAATTATTACCAATGGATTTTTATATAAACTTGATAGGTAATAGTAGTATTGTTTAGTGACATGATTAAATGTAAGCGACTGAAAAATTAAATCACATAGGACTGTCATTATTCATGAATAAAAAAATGCTATTTATTACAATCGACCCGTAAATTCGTGCTCAACGGACAATGTTTGGATGCCGCGCGTGGCACATACGAGTATGTATCATGATATGCTATTCTGCATGCAGTGTAAGAACTTTAACAAATCAATACTTCATATATCGCTTTTAGCCATCCTGAAAAATGGTAAGCGTTTTAGATTCCACAGGTACGGTTTATACATCGCCGTGTGGTTAAAACCCTCCCTGTCCCGTCCTGTTTTTGGAGACCCAGATGGGGACCCGTTACTTAACGCACGCAAAAAGCTACTTGTTAGAGAGTGGCTGAAGGCCTTCTCGTGATTCTATGTGCATCAATAAGATGTCAAATAGACCTTAGTCTCACGCTGCGATGTTAGAATACTACAGCGAGTCTCGAATTGCCTTCTTTGATAACACGTTGCTAATCACGAAATACGTGGAGATGGGTGAGAAAATGGTAAGGTTGGGAAATGGATTCTGCGGAATCTCGCTTGGTGAAAACCTTCCCTGTCCCGTCTTGTTTTTGGAGACCCAGATGGGGACCCGTTAGTGAACGCACGCAAAAAGCTACTTATTAGAGAGTGGCTGGAGGCCTTCCCGTGATTCTAGGTGCATCAGTTAGATGTCAAATAGATCTCAGTATAACGCTACGAAGTTAGTATTCTAAAGCGACTTTCGAATTGCCTTTTTTGATAACACGTTGCTAACCACGAAATACGTGAGATTGGATGAGTAATTTGTAAGTATGGGAAATGGATTCTGCAGAATTCCTTTATTATTGTTTATATATTGACATATAAATAACGGAGTTGTTTATTTTTTGGTGTTTCGGCCCTGGTTTTCTGTGCACTCGCCGCCTACTTATTACATGAGAATTAGACGTCATGTATGTGTGCGTAGGCCAATGAGGCGTGTATGAAAAATACAATAATTTACTATGAAATAATGAATTCGCACCAATCAAGCACTAATCTCGTATTCATGGGAATTTCATTCATTCACATACGTGCTTAATAACACTGTGTGGGTATTCTAAATTAAAGAAAATTACATGTACTTACACATAATAATCATCACGATTCTTCTATGCCATATCCGCTCAATAAACATTTTTCTTTGCTAACAAGACCGCAAATGCAATCAATTCCGCCAGATGCTTAAATTACATTTTATAATGTAGAGAAATTTGTAGAACCTTCAATAGCATATTCAATAGAACCTTCAATGCAATTCCAAAATACTTTGTCAATATATCGAATATATTGCACAAGCGCAAAGTGAACTGTATTGCAAATGTTCACATAAGCAAGATAGATACCAGAACGTGCGGCGCCAGTAGCCTCAAATGGTGGCTTGCGAGAAATTTGCAGTGGTCCACCAATTTTCGTATGTTCAAAGGAACAATTTATTTATATAAAAGAATACAAGATGTTTTAGATTTTCAGTGAAAATATCTTATTTTGCCATCTAATTTTAGTCCTTGATATCGAACATAGAAATATTTTCACGTTTTTTTTTACATAGCAGTTAGACTAGCACGTGGTGAAGGGATAGAATTAGCAGCTGTTAACTGACAATAATCGGAATGAGTGCATCATCGAATTGATTTAATTGTCCTTCTGAACGTTGATGTCACGAGCGTAACTTGTACCATTACTCGAAGAGATTAAATGTGAATTAATGAGAAATCAAAGAGTTATTTAATGGAATTCTAAAACTTGTATGACACATCTAAAATGATGCAGTTAGGAAATGGTAAGACAAAAAGAGCTTTAATAAAAATATTTTTTTTAATGATAAACACATACAGGAAAATGTTGTCAGACAAATACAGCAACGATGAGATCTCAACTTAGGATTATTTGTCTCTAGTTATTTTGAAAATGGTCAAAAGCTCTATTGTAGATAGTTCACTCTCTATGTCTCTTACGTTGTTTGGTATGACATGAATCGTATGGCATGAACGCATTGAAATGGCAGGTATTTGTTTTTTGAGGACCTTATTGAGAATAAGTAGAGTTCAGTTAAAAAATAGACTGGGATATATTTTTGCTTCGCTTGCCTTTGTGTGAATGGCTAGGGCATGTGAAGTTGTCATTGGATGAACGAAATTGCGGCAATGGTTTGCGGGTTTCAAAATCTAGAGTTTGTTGGTCCGAGTGTATCGAAAGGTTGCCGACCACAGCTTTGGGGTACAGACACGGAGGTATTATTAAAAGACCATTAGGATAAATTTATCTCCCGGAAATTGTATCGCAACCAACAACGCTACGTGTCCGGGGTAGCCCGAGATAATACTTTAGTCGTACAGGTATAATAATTGCAATTTAAAATATATTGCGTTTACCAATGCTACTTATTCTACGTTAAAACGAACTGAGTAAGTTCACTGTAACTTTTATTAATGTCAAATTATTAATCACGAATCATCGGTATTAATATGCGTGACTTTGGTTACTGGCATGCAAATAAAACGGTCACTTAATTACTTACTGGATAGCAGCTAATTCGTGTACTCAGTTCATGTGAACATAACATTTATTGCCTGCTTTCTTGTCACAATCATTGTCTTGGAAAGAATAATGGAAAAGCCATTGGATATAAATGTTATTATGAAATAATCATTGTATTATGACAGCATCGGAAAGTTATTGAATTCATAATAGCCAGCATTCAAAATTAATATATTGTTGATATGACATGCAATGAAACATGACTTGAAAATATGTTTCTTGAATATTTTATTGTGTTTTTTTTTTGCTCTTGCATTCGCGATATATTTTAAACAGCAAGAATTTTCAACCTCACATAGGAAATTTGGTGAAGAACATTCTTCTTTAGCAATAATATTGCAGTTTCGTCATCGCTCTTAGTCCGTTATCATACTCGTATCTAAGTTGTCACCATACACCAAAATTTACCATAATTAATAAGCTGAAATCTTTCAGTACAGCTTTGCGTTTTCCCTTCACCTGAGTTCGACCTTCCCTGTAGAAATGCACTTTATAATATTATTACTCTAATTTTTCGTCAAAGCCATTGACTTAAAATTGCTTCTGTTAGTAGTAACCCAAGTTTCTTGCGGTTTTAATGGCTCTCGCTTAATAGTTTATAGTCACAGTACACGTTTAAACGTGTGGTCATCCTTTGTGCAAAACATGACCGTACCACCTCAGACGGGATTCTTTAATGTTTTGATTACACGAATTATTACTAAATATTCAAACCCGTAATTATTAACTAAATGGTACATTATACATTATTCCAAGTAAATTATTTTAGTTCAGCTTAGTTTTACCAAAAATTGCGTATTAACAATATAATTGTTATACTTAATCAAACCTTGTTACCCTTTTTTGTATTTGCTGATTGAATTATATTTTTAAAAAAGTGAAGTTATCTTTCCAATTTAGAATGAATGCGCTGTTTTACAGTTATCTACTATTTGTTGGTAAACTTTTTGCTTTACACTTTACAACTATTTTTTATATAAGAATATATGTTGTAAGCTTAACTAAGAAAATGCTTCTGAAATCTACTGAAGATACATTTTTGGTTAACCTTGTTATTAATTTTTAATTTTCTGTTGATTTCAGGTAAGCAAACAACTCTTGCTCCATCCCAGAATCAGGAATTTCATACCACATACGCTGCTACTTGAGGTAATCGTGAGCCATCTGTTCTCTCATTTACCTGCTTTTGATATGCGGCATATTAATTCACCAACGCTTATGCATCTACTTGGATTGCCCCGAAAGAGGACCTAGCCCCTGGACACGACCAGGGGTGGAATATATGGAGGTCCCTTAACAGACTTCGGATCGGAGTATGCAAGGCGAAGACACAAATGAAAGCCTGGCAGTCTTACAGCGGACCGACTGAATGTGACTGCGGCGTGGAGCAGACCCTGTCACACCTTCTGGAGTGTAAGCTGTGTCCATGCAGCTGCACCCAGGAAGACCTGATGATGGCCGGGAGTAACTCCATCGACATCGCCCAAGTCTGGGCAGACAGGATCTGACCCTGTTGTTTCCGACACGATTATATATATATGCATATACTAGATGCATCGCAAAAAACACAAATAAATTATATAAGATCCATCGCCTTGTAAATTCAGCATTCTGAAACTCCGTCGAATAGGTCAGTTGAATCTTGGAATATGAAGCGAGCCAAACTTCAGTAATTTGCTAACTGATTTACAGCATATGTTTCACACAATGATTTATTTAATACTGGTGGGTGATTAGTTAGGCTCTTCTAGAGTAAGCACAACAACAGTTGGTGTAATCTCTTTACCTTTTATCCCTTCATTTAGTCATCGTCAGGCCGAAAGAAATGAAGTTAATACTCGTAGTTTAGCGAATGTATTGTGTATTTTTTACTCTTTCTTCCTCCTTAACCTTTTTTTCGCCACTTTCAAATAGTGAACAGGTTGAAATATATACGTTAAAACGGGACAAAACGGGACTCTTCCTGAAAATTACGTGACGCGACGCTATGCTACGGGACAACGGGACCTGCTTCCCGTAAACGGGTCTGTTCGGCTCAGAACGGGACGTATGGTTTTGTGTATTATGCATTATGGAAGCCGCGCTGAGATATTTCGAAGCGGAGAATTCTCTAGAAGCAAATACGGAGTAGGGTAAACGGAACGGTTGTTGGATAACTGTAAGAGAGAATAGTAACGTTTCACTGGGTGGAGAAAATAATTAAATCATCGTAACAAAGAGAGAAACCTACATAAGGATGATACTAGTTATAATAAATAAATGCTCAGATTACTTCTCTTCTAGCCTTCATGTTCTCGTACTGAAAAAACATTGGAACAACTAAGATTATATTCGACGGAGCCTTGGGCGTAGAGATGTCCTGGCGCATTCCAGCTGACAGAAATGTACGGCAGAATTTCGTTTTGATATCTTAAGTAAAAAGGAAAGGAATGAAAAATTTCTATCGCGTCACTTATAAAACAGTTTGTCAACGTTGGCCACTGAGTTAGCACGTCGTGTCTGGTATTATTTTGAAGCTCTTCTGCACAAGATAAGGTTGTATACCGTTTCATAGGCCAAAAAACATATAAGAAATTCTTCATATACGTGAGAATTTTATGGAATTTTATTTTTCAGGCGTTCATCACTGCGTGTTTGACCTCAACAGTTTGAGAGTATTCCTCGCGCTCACAATGAGAATGTAACCGTTATTTAATATTAGTTTCTCACTGGGCTAATGCCATTTGATTATCTACATACATTACAATTGAGCTTCTCAAAGTTTTGCTGCGACGAAATAATTTCCAAATCATGATATTTAATTTAAAAAAATATTTAATATCTTACACCCCTTAGTACATATTGATAAGTATGCATTTTCTAGACACTGCAATCACATTATTAAATGTGAAAGAAGAAGGCAATGTGTTATCATTTGTCACATTATTATTTCAAATTAAGAACTTAAATCTATTTATTTATGTATCCATAAAATCACTGCAAATTATTATCAATTAACCTTTAAACGCCCAGTGGTTTCCTTACTGAACCGCAGATTTGCGTCGTTCAATGATTCATTTCACAATCGGATTACATTAATTTGTTATAATAGTATTAAAGTAAGTTCATGGAAGAATCTATTGTGCGACGAAACATTACAAAACATTGGCCTGCTAGGGCATTGAACGACGCAAATTTGCGGTCCCGTATGGGACCACTGGGTGTTATAAGGTTAAAGTATACAATGTATTCGAATGGTGTTGTGTTGAGTTATTTCTGGGCTTATCATTTAACCTATTCGCATCGGTACCCCATATGCCGTGTAAGATTCACCTACCGTTGACATCGGTAGCCGTGATATATCGCTTTGCTGCATTCTTAAAATAGTTTTTTATGCATCATCTGATAGCGAAATGATACAAGAACCAATGTGATATATGAAAATAGACCAGATAAGTACATTTATGCTTCAAATACTACTTTCATAATTGACAGTATAATTTGTATTCCACCGAGCCGTAATGAAAGTGTTAAAAGCGTATATTTACAATTTATAATTAAAATCGTCACTTATCACGAATGAATGACATACGGGGAGCTTCGAGGAATATCACACACTTTGGAAACCGAGCATTGCAGTGTGCCAACAAGAATGAGCCTCTAATAGACGCTCCAAATGCGATTGAAATCGGAATAAATTTACCGCCGCGCGTACAACAAATGTACGTAATTGCGATTTTAACCGGCCGCATTTTTCTATGAACAGATTCCGGTCGTTTTAGCATATTTTTGGTCCGCACAATTGCAACAAAGGTGGTTTTTTGTTGGAAAATGTGTTTATTTATTTTAAATCTTCATAATATTAGGGGAGGCCAATTTGGTAAGGCCAATGTCAACGATTATGAAATATTATTATATTAAACGAAAAATACACGTATGTCTTTCTGTATTTATAAATGATAGAATACTCGTCTTCTTCTTCTGTAACCTCGCCATTTTCCGTCATCTGGGATCGGCTATACTTGTGCACATTCGTCTGTCCTGCGTTGCGTTCTCGGGCAAGCCCAGAGTTTTCAGATCCTTATCTACAGTTGCAGTCCACTCGACTGCAACTGTAGATAAGGATATATAGAGAAGATAGAATGATAGAATACTCTTACTTCCCTATATTGTAATGTGACGTTATGTTTACTTTTCTATATGCTTAACCCTCGCTTTACAATGCTAAAAACTTCCGCGCGTTCCGATGGTGTCAACTCATTACACATTCTGATTTAAAGTGAATAAAATGAGTAGAAATTCGAAAAAATGAAAATATTCAAAGATATCGCTTAATTTTACAATAGTTGATGTCAATAAGCAGTAATAATTGACATTTAATAGCTAAAAACATGAAAAACATCAGACGAAGACCTCAAACGGCCAGACGCACCTTCTCGCGTTTACTTCCGAGAGATACTAACATTACTCAGCCTGTCGATATATCGATGTGCCGATATCATTTCGAACTAGGTGACCAACTGAGGTTTCCCGTCTCGCTCACTCATATTAGTACGTCAGCGAGAGTGAGGAGTATAGATGCCGCCTCATCTGGGTATTTTTTAATTTTATTTTCGCACACGCTTCGAATGATTCATGACAGTTGACGCGTCTTGATTGTAGTGGTGAATTTATTCCGGATTTTAGAAAAATATTTCCTGCTCCCGATGAGTGCCTATTATTATAAAAAAATATTTTTTTCAATACGTAAATGTATTAAGGAGGAATACCTAAAATCTGAACCCTGTGTGTATTATATTTACAGAGATATTTAATTTATTACAAGCAATGTATAGTCGATAGACATCACCGGGGAGGAGAGGTTAACTGTAGAGATTTTTTTGGGAGAAAAATTCGTTACTTACTGCGGTACAAAATGTGGATAACACATAGAATAAAATAAGTAATGAGAGCTCCATTACCATATTCATTGTGTCATTCTTAGATTTTGCACATATATAATAGAAATAACGTGATTCAATTCGAGTCTAATGTTCACTTGCGTTTAGAAAACTGGACATCCTCTTCAACTCTTTTATTTCGGCTCGGTTTGAATACAAATTATACTGTCAATTATGAAACTAGTATTTGAAGCATAAATGTACTTATCTGGTCTATTTTCATGTATCACATTGGTTCTTGTATCCTTTAGCTATCAGATGATGCATAAAAAACTATTCTAAGAAAGTAGCAAAACGATATAACACGTCAACGGTCAGGGAATCTTATGACGGCATATGCCGACAACCGATGCAAAAGGGTTAACGCTCGACGTTTTTAATATAACTTTATGTAGACTGCGGTAGCAGACTTTAAATAAGAGCCGAAAAATTGTTTTTGTATTGAATCAAGTCAATTTAAAATACAAGTCAATCAAAGGACTGCGCCAACACGTGATAATTATTGAGTTATAAATTTAGTTGAATAGTAGAAGGATGCAGGATACTGAAGACAAATGATCAAAAGGATTTTTAAGTTACGAGAAGCGTACGTTAAGCGTGAAGTGAATATGCCGATTGTGACATTATTTTCAAAAATATTTTTCTCTCACTATAATTATTTCGGTCATCGATCGTCTAAGTTGACTGGCCTGTAGAAGATTCCAGATTATCTTTGAGATGATTCTCAACTTCTCACTACATTTAGCGCTATTCGGTTATTTAGGAGCTCGCAAATATTTGTTATTTCCGGGGTAATTATTTACGCTTTGCTTGGTTCATATGTTGTACTGTATTGTACGAGTATTTCTTAAATTATTTTTCTTAGATACACCTAAAGTTACAATTTAATCATATAATTTAAAATATTTCGGTTTATTTTACGATTTATAAAAACCATCTAAAGAGTGTATAAAATTCATTCACTTTATTTGATCCGTTTTCTTTTTTATGTAATATATTTTTAATAATGGATTTTTGAATATTTTTTTATTAGAATATTATTTTATTATTTCAATATTCTAATCTACTTTTATAGATCATAGACTATATTGCAATATTATTATTAATTAAATATACATATACTATACATAAAATTCTTTATTTGGAAAAAAGAATTTTATGTATAGTATATGTTTATTTTTAATATTTTGCAAAACACATTTTTGTATGTCCTATTACTCAAACTCTATAGAGGTGGAGAAAATAGTAAAAAACTCAAAGAAATCTTGAGGATCTCTTGAGCTTTTACTTTCTTATCCATTAAGCACCTGTGAAGTATACAAATTAACAGAACCAGCCATTTCGTACTTGTAATATGTATTAATATGAAAACGGCTGAACATGTGTAGAAGCGCAACTGAGGGGAATACTTGGATTGCCCCGAGAGAGGACCTAACACCTGGACACGACCAGGGGTGGAATACATAAAGGTTCCTTAAAAGTCTTCAGACTGGAGTATGCAAGACGAGGACACAAATGAAAGCCTGGCAGCTTTACAGCGGACCGACTGAATGTGACTGCGGCGTGGAGCAGACCCTGTCACACCTTCTGGAGGGTGCGCTGTGTCCGAGTAGCTGCACCCAGGAAGACCTTATGATGGCCGGGAGTAACGCCATCGACGTCGTTAACTTCTGGGCAGACAGGATCTGACCCTGTTGCTTCTGACACGATTATAATATGAAAATCTTGTTAATCATAAGTAAATTCTTTGGAAAAAGTAAGCATTGTTTTTCATAATTTCATATATGAAAAGACAACTTCTATATGCCTAAAATACACGTCTCTCATCATCATCATCATCATCAGCCTGTGTCCGTCCACTGTTGAACGTAGGCCTCCCGCATGAGTCTCCATCCTCTTCGATCCTCCGCCTTCCGCATACACGTCTCTATGCATAATTAAATTCTTTATCCTAAATATGTTATTTCAATTTCAAAATATGGACTTCATTGCATTTGATGTGTGTCGGCACTGTTTGAAATTAACATACGGTGAGCTTTTTCATCTTCAATTTCTCGCGGCAAGTTCAATTAAAGCTCAAATAAGTCCATTAAAATCTTGCGGTTGGTGTGAGCATGTTTCCCCGTCCGTAAAAATGCCGGTCGTGCCAGAGAGCTTCGTGATGATTTTGAATGCTCGTCCGCAGACTCAATTCTCAAGGATACAGGCTGTGAGAAATCGTTTCAAAGCTAACTATGCAAATAATTACTCCTTAAAAGACAAAAACTCGAATGATAATTAATTTCGCCATTTCTTTAGAGCGTAATAACAAACGATTATTTTGTTACGATTTTGAAATACTTATTTTATTGATTGATCCAAGTCTGTCAGTGTAATCTAAATCTTTTTTATTTACGAAAACACTCAACTTATTTATTATGTAATTCGTTTATTCAATTATAAATATAGCTTGCCGGTGGGTATAGCTCAATGGTCAAAGCGTTTGCTTTGCAAGCCAAAGGTCGTGGGTTCGATCCCCGAAGGAGATTAAAAAATAAAGGATTTTTAATCGATTTCTGAGCTCTTAAATACTCTGGTTGGTTTGAATTTGATCCCTCACCCGTAAAATTCCAGTCATAGCCTACTAATTAACTTTGGTGGTAGACGAAAGTCGTCCCGTAAAAACCACACATTCATAGTAAATTTCTGTAATAATAAAGGATGATGCGTAAATCTCGGAATGTAGTCTATGACGTAGTAAGCGTCATAGAATTCCACAGATGAGACTTCAGAATTACTATCGACATCTCTCGGTATTCTCCAGTATGTGTCTACGTAAAAAAAACATGCATTATATACTCGTAAACGCGCACACTTCCTTGTCTCATTGACTCGACATTGGCTTGGCGACGTAGCCGAAACATGTCGTCCTCCAATATGTGGAATAATTTCCAAATAATCTTTTACCTACATCTTCACATCAGAATCCAGTATAAATTATGCCTCTTAGCTTACAAGGCACTCAACGGAACTGCACCGGGCTATCTGACAGAACTTATTAAGCCTTCAGAAATAAGCGTGCGTGGAGAGACACTCAGATCGGCTAGAGCAAATAGAAGCACCCTGCAGCTGACGGGAGGTAGTCCTAGCACGGTATTTGGCAATCGGGCTTTCAGCTACGCTGCGCCAATGGCCTGGAATTCACTACCGGAAAGCATAAGAGAGCTTAAAGCGGAGGCATCCTTCAGAAGCAGACTCAAGACCCACCTTTTTACTCAGAGAGGCAAAGAAGCGCTTTTGGAATGATCATTCGGTCATAAAAGAGCGCTATACAAATACTAATATAATAATAATAATAATATCTGTAACCAAAGATGCTTTTGTACATAAATATTAAAACGATATATTTCATTATAGTCGAACACTTCTAGCCTACTACTCGTATACTGTTGTTTGTGGAAAGGGAATGCGAGCGATATGTTGTAAATACTGATTAAATTATGATGTTCATGATTAAATGTTTATTTTTCGTGTGTAACATAATATTAATTAGATAGACAAGTTTGCCTAGAAAGAAGAACACTATCTCGTTTATGAATTAACGTCGTTTTTACTAGCAGAGTGACTCGGGTGAAATTCGAGCCGCCGGTGGCCAAGTTTGAGTTTTTAAAACATTCATTAGGTAATGCACGGACCTGCCCCTCGTTAGTGGAAATTGTACGAAACACCGGTCGACAACTTAGTGTTCCGCAGAAACTGAGTACCGACCGAGGATGGGGTTCCGCCACTCTGGGGAGCATGCTTGAGTGTTGAGTTCTGATTCACAGTGGCGCTGCGGTTGCTTTTGCAGAGCACTTGAGGTCCTTATTTGTGCTGTAGTGCGTTTAAAGCTTACACTTTAAATCAAATTAGATCCTAGTAAGTAAAGCTCTCGACTGTAATGTTTTCTTGTAGAGCGCGAGTTACACTAGTCTGCCTATCGAATATATTGATGTGTTTACAAAATTCGATAGTCTTACAATCGATCTAGTATAACTCATACTTATCCAAGTGTATCCATGAAACAGGTAAGCTATATAATACAAAATATTACTGCTAAAAATCTATATTCGAGTACTTTTCACTCAGGCAGACTTGTAGTACACTTACTTTACTTTCATACGAAAACTTCGATTTCGATGCTAGCAAAGATTTGTTATTTATATCTGACAGCAAGTCTTACCCATAAAACAAAGGTCACCCAGCGTGCAATGGAGAGATCCATGCTCGGAGTTTCGCTAAAAGATAGAATCCGAAACGAGGAAATACGCAGAAGAACTCAAGTAATGGATGCTACCCAGCGAATAGGCACACTCAAGTGGCAATGAGCAGGACATATCTGTCGAAGAGACGACGGTCGATGGGAAGAAAAGTATTGGAGTGGCGCCAAAGAACTGGCAAACGAAGCATTGGCCGACCCCTGCAAGATGGACTGACGACATAAGAAGAATAGCGGGAGTGACCTGGATGCGGAAGGCGGAGGATCGAAGAGGATGGAGACTCATACGGATGGACTACGTTCAACAGTGGACGGATACAGGCTGATGATGATGATGATGATTATTATTATTAGATTTCGCTTTGCGATTTCGATACTACAAAGCTTTTACTGAAAACTATTATTTGAAAGATTTATTAGCACTACTAAATATTTTTAATTGAGCACCAAAGAAGGCTTTTAAACCTACCTCCAAGTCCTAAACGAAAATAATTCTCCTATCATGAAAGAGGTCGTGTGTTCGATTCCCAACTAACCTCAAATATAACTGTGCAATCTTTACTTATTTCCATTAATATATCAAGCCCACGGTTGATGTGAACTATTCTTTTATACGTAGTATTACAACCTAAGCGACTTTATCAAAATCAGTGGGGTATTTATTATATTTTATTATTAATTAATAAGCCCTCTTTGGATATCGCAAGGATCATGGCAACTGAAATTTGAAAGGGGTAAATTGCGGTGACCATATCTTCCTACTTGGCAGTGAGAATATAGTGACATCTTCCTCTCTAAGTTATTTATTAAATTGCGTGGTGGCAGGGTGAGGAGCAGATTAACAACACACAGATTTTTTCAGAAGCACATATATATTCACGATAAACTTTACAAACTTCCGGCCCAGGCGGAATAACATGCCGGGCCGGCCAAAATACGACCTTCTGACGGTCGGCACACAACTGACTGGGCGCCGTAGTCGGTGACACCCGGCGCAGCAAGTGGCGATCTATATAACAAAAGTCACACCCGTGACCGGAATTGTCCGAAATGCCATTATGGCGACACATACATGTACGACAAGCGAACAATTATAAGAGACGAAAGATTGTATATCGAGGTTTTCGGCACCAGTCAGTCAGCAAGGGTGATGCTGGTGTCAATAGTAATATGATGATTGAAAGACGATTTTTTAATAATGTTTATTGTTCTTACTTTTTGCTTCATATATAAATACATGATACGATATGTATTCTAGTAAATTTACAGCCATGTATTAAAGTGCTAAATATACATTGAAAATAGACACGTAGAAGAAGCTCTACGTAAACTCGCGTTAAAACCAAAGTTCAGTTCGCTTAAGGTGTATTTCATATTATATTACCGTATATTTGTTGAAATAATAATTGTCCATTGCAACAGCTTGCGAAAAATTTGAAGCGTGCTTGAAAACAACTCAAAGCCTTCGTACCTGGATATTAAAGTTACAAACAAAATATTAAAATACCTCGCATGAATATTTCAATAAACTTTTCGGGTACTTTTTTTAACTTTTCCTACAAGCACAATCGTCAGTACAAGTATTTTATATACGAGAATACAATGCAAAAACACCGGTTCACTTCTAAACACCGGAAGTAAAGAAAAGTTGAAACCTTGTATTTTTATTTGTAAGTTAATTTGAGCCGCCCTTTGGAACAAATGGTCTCGCAAATGTCTGATGTTGCATTGCGGAATAGTTAGTAGCAGTTATCCTATATTAATTTCATAAAAAACTTTTATGTCCGAATTTCAAGATCCATAAATAAGTTTTGACAAGGCAATTGCTCACACTAGTGCAAATTAATTTTTTTATACATCATAGAAATAATATAAAGTATAGCGGTTATAGCTCAATGGTCAAAGCATTTGCTTGGCAATCCAAAGGTCGTGGGCTCAATTCCCGACGGAGATTAAAAAATATAAAAGATTTTTAGTCGAATTCTGAGATCTAAAATACCCTCGGTTGATGTGAATTCGATCCCTCACCCGTAAAATTCCACTCATAACTTATTAATTAAAATTGGTGGTAAACGAAAGTTGTCCCACATGAAGACCACACATTCATAGTAAATTCCTGTAAAAATAAGGATCTCATGCTGTAGTCTATGACGTTGGCGGATCAACACTCCACATCCAGCGCTTGACCATAAGTAACATGGTAAGCGTCGTAGAATCCACAGATGATACATAAAGAAAAAGTAAGATTTAATATATTCAGTATCACTTTCACTATCTGTCGGTATTCTCCTGTATGTATTCATATACATATATATGATCATATAGTGAAATGCATTTCTGTAATGGATGCACTGAAAGAAAATGCTTCCAACAATAATTGCATGCATTACGAGTACAATTGTGAAACAAGTGCAGGTCGCATTTGGTTGTCTAGTGATACCTTAAGTGTCGCACTTAGGCTATAATTTATTGCTCTACTAAGCGCGGCTAAAGGGCTCAAATCGCTTAAAAATTAACAACGTTTCAGGCATACAAGTTGTTAGCAACAACAACAGCTCTAGTATACCTGACAAATTATAGCACAATTTGTACTACAGTTACGTTTTTTTTTTTCAATAAGTTACAGATAATATTTCACATATTTTTCTTTTCGATTGGATCTTGCCGCTCCTTAAGAACAAATGGCCTTAGAAAGTCTCGGACTAAACACCCAATTACTTTAAAAATCGATTAAAAAATGACATAAAATATTACTTGACTAATACAGCTCCCATATTGTGAAAGTTTCTGCCCTAGATGTAATGAGGCAACAATATACTCGTATGCTCCCAAGTGGGTCTTCAGGTGCAGTCATGTCATTTAATTTAATTCAATTTATCTATTTCTTTCAATAACATTACAAATTATGGGACGCAATTGGACGAGACATGAACAATGGCAACTATCAGGAACTAAGTGCCTGCAATTCGTGGTGGCCATATGTTCCTGAACGTATATATGAAGAAAAAGTAAGATCATTTATCGATATCAGCTTGATATAATATCAGCTCTTTTAGTTTGATGCCGTAAAGCCTCGAAAAACGATATTTTGTCTCTTATTTTTGTTCGCTCGCCTGACATGCATACCAATAATGTTAGTTTTAATTATATAACATTACACGGCGTTTGCATACGCCATTTTATTTGTTATGACAGTTATTCCATTTCATGTTGGTGCAACTGTCATCTTTAATTTGCTTTTTTGCCACGGTTGTCTTGGCAGCGATTCATGACACAGTGTTCCGCAGTTGAAAGTTAACCACTCGTCTGGCCGGTGAAATGCCATACCGGTCAGACGAGGAAATAAGTCTTTAATAAAAATAAACGCGAATCATGCTTCAAAAACAAGTTATTTGTATTGTTAATCTGCTCCTGCGTCCTTCCTCCACGCGGCCACTTGACGAAACGGCGAATGTCGTCTTTTTAAAGACTGGGGATGTTAATATATTTTTGAGCATTGAGATAGATGTAAGAGCTAATAAGTTTATTTATATGTATATTTTTATGTTTTTTTGGGGATCGTGGGGCTTTTGATCATTTTAATCCTTTTGACATCCCCTTGTCTAAGCCGATTACACGGATGGCAATTATCGACTAATAACCGCCTCCCAATAACGCTTGATTACGTCAGCATTTATATGGAAGCGTTTGCAGGGGATTTGGAATAATTCCCGGTGGGCAGCTTTGTACCTGCAGTTGACTCGTATGATTGATTATCATGGATCAGCGAAATACAACCTTTTAATTTTCAAAAAATCGTATCGTAACATCATTTACGTAGGGTGTAGATTCATATCAAATCAACGTCAAAAAAATCTAGAGTTCACTGGTTTTCAGGATATAGCGATAGTCAAGCTAATCAACTAGATTTCCTTAGTTAAAAGATAAATAACGAATCCTTAACATATTTAATCGAATTGTGAGCTCTAAAAAACAATCGGTTAATGTGAATTCGATCCCTCACCCGTAAATGCCAGTCATAGCCTATTAATTAAAATTTGTGGCACATCGGTACCCGATATATGCCGTGAAAGATTCCTCTACCGTTGACATCGGTAGGCTTGATATATCGTTTTGCTACTTTCTTAGAATAGTTTTTTATGCATCATCTGATAGCTAAGGGATACAAGAACCAATGTGATGTGAGACCAGATAAGTACATTTATGCTTCAAATACTATATATATATACAAATAATTGACAGTATCATTTCTATTCCACCGATCCGTAATGAAAGGGTTAAATAAGCTTCTTTCAGTATATAATGTTATTTTGAGAGCTTTGGAATGCAGATATACATGCGGACTAGGCAATGATCAAGTCATAATTCTTTGGCTTAATAATTAATTCATAATTAGACTAGGACATGCTACAAGAAAGTGCGTATACCGAAAAAGAATCATATGGCAAACTGTATTACATATATTGGGGTATAATATGAAACAGCCTTTTCGTCCACATTCTTCTACATACGTTACTGAACAAGAGTATATTTCATTTACTTTGCCTCGCTTCAAGTCATCTCTTCAACATCGATAAATCAAATGAATACTTTTATAGCGCCTTATGGCCTCAAAAAAGAGAGCTTCCTAGTCGAATTTGGTCGTTTGTCAATCAGCATTTGTAAAGATAGTAGATTATTTACTCGAAGCTCGATCAAGAGTAGACTTAAATCAGACATTCATTATCAATCAATTGAAAATCTGTGTTTCATTTATTTATGTAATCGCATACAGGAGAGCACAGACGGTCAAGACCAGTGCACTCTATCACGCTCAGCCAGGGAGGCTGGACGCTGCATGCGGGAAACGTGTGCTGTGTTCGTTTTTGTCTATAGGTGTGGGAGATTGCTAGAGTATATTTATCTGTTTCTTGAAGAGATTCAGATTGTAGAAAGGAGGAAACGCAGACGCTGGAAGAGCGTTGCAGAGCTTACATGTGGCAATTAAGGAAGGAACTTTAGAAATTCCCAGTTCTTGATCGACACACATTAATCGTGTATGGATGTTCGGCAAGCGTAAGACGAGTTTGTCGGTTGTGGGTGGGTACAGGGAAAATTAGTCCTATTGTTTATCAGACTCAGTATCAATCTTTATGTCTGCAACGAAATTTTAAAAAAATATCACTCAAAATTATAGTCATCATTTATACGCATTTATATATTGAATATTTAATTCCAACGATGCCTCAATGTATATAAAAATATATTTGTAAACCAATGGCCACTAGTCAAACGTTTAAATCCAAGAGACACCATTCTTATAATATGCAGCACAAATTCACATGTTTTGATCACAACTTTACTATGAAAATCAAATACAAATGCGAAGCATAATATACCTTTGAACTTCGCATATTTTTGGTGCTCGATTGGACGTCAAATGCATTTCTCGGAGTGAGAGTAAGACAGCTTTTTGAATAGTCAATTAGTTGTGTGATTCACAAAGGGGATTCCCGGTAACGAACCTGTGCCGGTAGGTACACTCACCTGCCGAGTCTTTGCCGAAGGGGTGTGGTCGAGTAGTTATGGCGAACTGCTGTCATGCGAACTGTTGCTGGTTCAGTACCGGTAGAGTAAAAAAACTAACGATTAATTTTATGGAAACCGTTCACAAGAATCTGTAATATACAAGTATTATTATTTATATATTTATCATCGGATTTTATATTCATTTTTAATGTTAAATATTATATTTTACCTTATGTCCATATGGATGTAAAGTAGTTGTTAAATAACAAGAATGAGACTATAGCTTCGTGCACACTTCATAATTACTTGTTGATCTTTTTTCCACCAATTCATCTATTATGTTTTTCATGTATCGGAATGATACATCCATCGACAAGCTCTGAGGTTATAATTTCAATGACTCAAAAGAGCTTTTGTTAAAACCTATAGAAGCAGTATATGTATGCAGCATTTTATGTGTTTTCCTTTTATTTGCCCCTTGAACCGGAAGTTATCCACCGCTGTTGATAAAAGCTTTACGCTCTCATAGATGTATTTTGTACGAAAAACTCGTGGGCAAAGGCAAAGGCGTTGCGAGAATATTACATTGAAATACGTTATATTATGTACATTATGATGGGTTGAAAAACACTTACCAATGACCCATATCAAGTTTAATCATCGGACAGCGGATATGTCGTAGAAGAAGAATATTTGTAATAAAAACTCACCACCAACTAAAACTAAGTACTACGCTATCAAAAAAATATTACCTTTTTTGTCTTCGATTATATAATTTTTATATATATATTTTAAATTTCATTATTCTTCGTAGTATCAATCCGGAGGATTGGTTTGCAGCAACAAGATCTTGCGTCTCGATCTCCACTATTCTCGATCCTCTGCAATCCTCTTTAGCTCAGTATAAGAGCTACAACAATGGTCCTCAAACACTTGCTGTAAATATTCCCGTTTAGGGCGCCCTCTGCAGTTTCAACCCTCAACCATCCCTTCCATAATGTCGTGAAGAAGACCATCGTGGCGCATGATATGACCGATCCATCGGGCTCGCCTCTCTGAGATAGTTCTTACTAGGTGCCCATCCTCCTTGATTATGCTGAGAACCTCATTGTTCGTAACGTCACGAACAAATTTTATTAGTTTTTATTTAATTCGTTGCCGGTGGATTGGTTTGCAGCGACAGAATCTTGCATCTCGATCTCCATTCCTCTCGGTCCTCCGCAACCCTTTTCAGCTCAGCATAAGCACTACAATTCATGATTGTCCTCGAATACCTGCTGCAAATACTCCCGTCTAGGGCGCCCTCTACAGTTTCTACCCTCAACCATCCCCTCCACAATATCGTGAAGAAGACCATCGTGGCGCATGATGTGGCCGATCCATCGGGCTCGCCTCTCTGAGATTTCTTCGTGACGTGGTCTCTCCAGGAAATTCCGAGAATTCTTCTGTACGACCACATCTCAAAGGCCTCTAGTCTTTTTTTATCACTTTCAGATAAGCACCATGTCTCACAGCCATACATTAAGATGCTCCAAACAAGTGATAACTGAATAAATTATCTTTATTAAAATCCGAGCTCATATAGAACATTTACATATTAAAATACTTCATCGAAAATAGGTACAACTTTTTGATCATTTGGTTTGTGTGAAACATAAATTAACGTTATAAATTCTGAATAAACAATACTTAGGTCATTTTTTTATTAAATTTATTTTCGTAACAACAGTTTTTTCTGAAAATATCACGTAGGTTTTTAGGTACATAGATCAAATCGAAAAAAAAAAACATTGAAATATTCGAATTTAATTTGTTGCGCTTCTCTTTTGTTTTACCTCCCACGTTAAGAATTTATAAGAAACACTTTCGTCGTGTTTTTTTTTAATACTTATGCAATTTTCATGATCTTAAAACTATAAGTATTGCTTATTTTGAAAATATTATCAATGCTAACAAATTAATACTTGTAAATATTCGATAAATAGTTTTTTCTGCCCACGCTTATGAACGAGTACATTACCTTTGGGAGAAATTCAACATCTATTGTGTCGTTTTGTACAAGACAACGGGTGACATTTCTGTAATTGCTTGTTATCATTCGGATCTGTCCAATCTTAACGCGTTGTTATTTAGTAATGAGTGATGATCTTTAACAGACAATTACATGGGTTTCAGAAAATTAATTTTGAATATAACATTCTTATCCAACTATAGACCAACCACTTATTAGACTTCTTCTTTGTAGTAGTATCAGTCCGTCGGAATGGTTTGCAGCAACATAATCTTTCATCTGGATCTCCACTTTTTTTGATCCTCTGCAATCCTCTTTAGCTCAGCATAAGAGCTACAACTCATATCCTCGAAAACTTGCTGCAAATACTCCCGTCTAGGGCGCCCTCTGGAGTTTCTACCCTCAACCATCCCTTCCACAATATCGTGAAGAAGACCATCGTGGTGCATGATGTGACCGATCCATCGGGCTTGCCTCTCTGAGATGGTTCTTTATTAGACTAAAATTGAGACACTGTCATTCAGTAGCATTACATGAAACTAAAGTCTACTTAAGGACTGTATAAGCTGATTAACTTAACAAAATAAAACCTATTTTTAGAAAACTGCACTTAAAACAGTTCATAAAGTAAATTTTATTTTTTCGATCTCGGAATGAGTATTTAACCGTTTCGCATTGGTTGTCGGCATATGCCGTCAAAAGATTCCCCGACCGTTGACATCGTTTGACGTGTTATAACGTTTTGCTACTTTATTAGAATAGTTTTTGTGCATCATCTGATAGCTAAATGATACAAGAACCAATGTGATATATGAAAATAGACCAGATAAGTACATTTATGCTTGAAATACTAGTTATAATTGACAGTATAATTTGTATTCAAGCCGAGCCGTAATGAAAGGGTTAAAGTAGCCTGCATAGAATACTAGGGGTACAATGGTTTAACTTTTTGAAGACTGAAGAGGTTAGATAGTGGACAAGACATCCTCTTTTTATTCGGTCATGAGGCGAAGGTGGACATGGCTATGAAATGTATTGAGGATGCCGAAGAAGAGCAATAACTGCAACATTATTTTCTCTTAATCCCCCGAGCTCGCTTCGTCCTAAAAGGCCGTCGAACACTATACATGTACTCGCGGGGGGGCGATTTTGGGATGGGACAAGGTGACAACCATGACGGCTGGCAGAACCTTATAGCGGCAGCTTGAGATGTTCAAATGCTAGTACCTACAGACCGAACTAAACATTATAAAAGCATCAATATTTTCTTCTTATTAATTATATAATACGAGTTTCTAACCTTGTTTTATTATGGTCCACACTGAGCACTTTTTCTCTAGATGGAAGACTCTTTTTTTTCTCTTCATACTTGCAACCCTATCTGTCTCTCTCTCTTATCATTCCCTGATAGACACACCCCTACCCCCTCTCCTACATAAAATGGGTTTGACCACTTATAAAGTACTAGCGCAGCTCAGTTATATCTTAACAAGTGATGAATTCATATAGGCTACGAGTTAGTCGAAACTGCAGTCTCCTAAACAAATAACTTATCTTACTTTATCCATGTATAAACAAAGTAAATAAATAAATATTTATAATGACTCTCAAAGTGAATGCTGAAAACATTGAAAAAAAGCATATATCTCATACTTTAATAATTCACGTTTCAAAAGTATTTGACAGTATGCATACGATGTATATATGCGATTCTAATCTCTTTCGCGGGTTCTTTCTTTAAGCACTTCTGTGCAGTGGCCACAATTGTTCAAAGGGGACTCCCACTGGACTCATCATTGGATCAGTTGCTAACTGATCTTAATCTAAATGAGCGCGTCATCAAGGAGACTTAACTGTCTTCCGGTGTGATGCAGGTGTGAGGCGGGTAAAGTTAAAAAGTATGCATACGATAATTGAACCCATAGTAAGATGTAGATAGTAAGACATTTTTCATTCGTGAAACCCATCTCAAAATTTTCGTTGCGCCACTGGTTTGTAAATCGTTTTTTTTTATATATAATTGAGTCAATTTTAACTCAGTTGACGGTTTCGTTATTTGTCTGAGCGGCCACTGATGTGTAATTATGTCACTCTGTATTCGCTCGTCGATCATTGCGCTCTACAGCACTGTGTACCTAATTTCAGGCGATTTAATGCAATTGCTTGAATGGGGATCAATTCCATAGCACCGCTGAAACGCAACGATATAATATTGTGAATGGATCGGTAATGTCATTTGTGTCAATTCGAATTAACGACTGCACTTTACTTGCATGTTAAATGTACTAATAACATTATCATGTATGAGTTTGAATAATTATGTTTATATGAATGTCATGAAATACACTACTTATGTTGTGAAATAAAATAAAATGTATTGTAATATAAAATTACAACAATGATAAAATATATGTTACGATTAATTTATTAAAAAAATATTAATAACAATCATGCTGGAAACCTGTAATACAATATCATCACTTCGCTACATTTAATAAAAAAAATCAAAATCAAGGAAGATAGGCACCTAATAAGAACCATCTCAGAGAGGCGAGCTCGATGGATCGGTCACATCATGCACCTCGATGGTCTTATTCACGACATTGTGGAAGGGATGGTTTGATGTAGAAACTTCAGAGGGTGCCCTAGACGGGAGTATTTGCAGCAAGTGTTCGAGGACATGAGTTGTAGCTCTTATGCTGAGCTAAAGAGGATTGCAGAGGATCAAGAAGAGTAGATATCGAGATGCAAGATTTTATATAGATAGGCACCTAGTAAGAACCATCTCAAGGAGGCGAGCTCGATGGATCGGTCACATAATGCGCCACGATGGCCTTCTTCACGAGATTTTACGAAGAAGAATAAAAAAATCCCTCTAAGTAAAACATCTAAAATTTGTCGTATGCGATAATCTAACTACTACATAAACATTTTTTTTTTACTTTGTACGAAGTATGCCTATTAATGAATTTTTGATGAACCAATTATATTACAAAAATATAAAAAAATTATAAAAGATTTACATTACAAATGTATATGTAGTATAAACAACTTAATCTAAATTTATGTTTTAGAATTTCCCAGTATGACTAACCCAGCTTTCAAATATGTTAATCCTTTTTAACAACGTGGTGCCCCAATTAAAACGAGGTTATAATTGGCTTAATACTATTTCATTATATAATTAATGTTATTATTGCCTTAATTGGAAAGGACACTGATACTGTATAGCTTATATGTCGTACTCTACTTTTTTCATAAGGAACATGACGGACATATATTTTTTATCTAATGTTATGTGACATCAGCATAATATGGCTACCTTGCTGACTGATACCGAAAATCTCGATATACAATCTTTCGGTTCTTATTTTCGTTCGCTCATCGGACACGAATGTGTTGTCATTTTTAATGCCGTTAGATGAACTAAATATATAAATCGCTACTTGCGGTGCTAGGTGTCACCGACCACGGCGCCAGTTAGTTGTGTGCCGACGGCGGTGAGGTCGTATTGTGGTTGGTCCGGCCTGAATGTTGTGACTAAGTCCGGGCTAGAAGTTTGTAAAGTTATCGAAATATATATGTCAATGTGCTTCGGAAAAAGTCTTTGTGTTGTTAATCTGCTTCTCATCCTGCCACCACGCAATTCAATAACTAACTTAGAGAGGTGGATGTCATATGATTGGGAAATAAAATCTGAGAATTAAAGATGCTTGCTGTGTATGTTCAGCTTACTGTATTTATATGGTCGAAATACAGCAATGGATAAATTCCAATGGAACAATAATGGATCATCAGAACGGATGAATAGATGATGGAATTCAAAGAATGATGTTTTTATTTAATATTAATTTATTTACTTTGTTTTTACATGGATCACATTGGGTATCCATGTAACAACTAAGTAAATACATACATAAATATTTATGATTTATAATAGATCTCAAAGTGAATGCTGAAAACATTGAAAATTGTATTTTTAATAAAGTAATAATAAAGTAAAGTAAACTAAACCCATGTCAATATTGTTGTAAGCGCAATAATTAATTCTACAATCACGATAGAACATCGGCACTATCGGCCGTGCAGGATTTTTGACTACTAAAAATACTTTCTGCGCCTCACTTGATTTTTTAAATACATATTGTTCTGTGATACTCTAGCTTCTGGACCTTGACTGCGATTCTAAACTCTTTCTCGGGTTCCTTGCCCTAAGCACTTCTGTAAAGTTGCTACATTTTTTTTATGCAAGCACATACAGGAGAATACATATGGAGTGTTGATCCGACAACGTCGCAGCCTGAGATTTACTCATCATCCTTATTATTACAGGAATTCACTATGAATGGGTGGTTTTCACAGGACGACTTTCGTCTATCACCAATTTTACTTAATAGGCTATGACTGGCATTTTACGGGTGAGGATCAAATTCACACCAACCGGGGTATTTTAGAGCTCAGAAATCAATTAAAAATCATTTTTTTTAATCCGTCGGGAATCATACCCATGACCTTTGACTTGCAAAGCAAACGCTTTGACCACTGAGCTATACCCGCCGGCAGTTGTTCAGAGGTGAACTTCATCATCAGCCTGTGTCTATCGTCTATCCACTGTTGAACGTAGGCCTCCCGCATGAGTCTCCATCCTCTTCGATCCTCCGCCTTCCGCATCCAGGTCACTCCCGCTATTCTTCTTACATCGTCAGTCCATCTGGGTCGGCTAATGCTTTGTTTGCCAGTTCTTGGGCGCCATTCCAATACTTTTCTTTCACATCGACCGTCGTCTCTTCGACAGATATGTCCTGCCCATTGCCACTTGAGTGTACCTATTCGTTGGGTAGCATCCACTACTCGAGTTTTTCTGCGTATTTCATCGTTTCGAATTCTCGTTTCACAGAGGTGAACTTATCAAATACTAACTGATCTTAATTTCAATTTAAGCATTATTGAGGAGGCTTTATGATGCGCATATTGTGAGTGGAAGGCGGATAAGCTCCAGCTGAGTGCATTGCTATTAAAATGTTTCTAACAATAATATTATAGTACAAAATATGTTCATTGCTTTGTTTCTTAACGATTATAATATCAATGTTAAAATTTCTTAGAATTCATCATAGTCAAAGTGAGAAATACGCATAAACCACAAACACTTAAATAAAAACAGTTTTAATATGCGCTTTATTAAAACACTTACACTCATTGTGAATATTTATTTGCTGTTTATCGTTCCCTGTACTCGTGAGTAAAGAGAAAATGAAATCATTGTTAATTCATAGCACAACAGAAATTTATTTACGGTACAATAAATATATGCGGCTCGCCTTTAGTTTGATCAACAATGCATAAGAATTTATACAGGAAAAACATATAATATACTGTGATAAATAATAATGTAATTTTATTAAATAAACACTCTGGAAATCACGTGACTTGTACTCACTTAGGTGAGTTAAGTGAGCCATTACTGGGAACACTTATAGCTAACAATACCACACCTCAAGTGAAGCAGGAAAGACCCACTGGAACCTGATACTCAGAAAAGCTTGTGCAGTACCTCTCAACGGGTGGAAAATTTGAACAATTAAATCATACAAATTCATCCAGCCTGTAAGGGTAAGTTATTAATCCTTTGTTAAAAAAAATTATGCAATTTATCACTCTGGACTCAGACTTCTGGATTATAATTTTCTTTCCATTTACGTTGTATATATGGAACATATTGTCACTAAAAATTGTAAAAAACTTTCTACAATATATCTCCACCTAAAGGTCGATTTAGGAACATATATAGTTTTCGACGACCTCCAGAGCAAAAGTCCGAGTACTTGAAAAAGGGATATCTGTAGTATTCGAGGTGTATTCTTGGGTGTTTCGTTAATTATTTTTTTAAGGAAATCGGGTGATAAGCTCGATGTTTCCGCAGCCTTTACTAATTTGTCCTAAGGGGCGCCTCAACCCTAGTCGATTATAATTACCAATATTTATGAATCACATTTTAAAGACAACATTCTGCTCTTATATACAGTTTGTTTTTAAATTCTGCTTCTTAGAACTCAAATGATCAATTCCTCTTGCACTTACCCACCCACAACAGATAGACTCGTCTCATGTTTGCAAAAACATCCATACACAGTTAATATGTGTCAACCAAAAAGAAGCAATTTTCTTAATTCATTTTTAAATGCCGCTCGTGAACGCTCATGTAGTCTGAGTGGTTTCAACCGGTTGTATTTTTTTTTTTTACATTACTTTTTTTTTCTTTTAACCCCTATCACTCTAACTCCATAAAGTTTAACTGTGATGGGGAAATAAAAAAAACGACGATGAGGTAATTCACATTTATTTTACATGCTTATAGGATTGTCTGTATATGGCTTGAAACCTTTAAGCGTTTTAGGTGAATTATTTTTATTCTGCTTTAAATATCTATTCTAGAGATATAATATAAATTTATTATCTTTGTTAGTATTACATTTTCATCCAATTATCTCCTGTTAAATGGGTCAGTATAAAGTCTATGTTTAATTTCTATTGAACAAACAGACAAGATAGCCAATTTATAAAACATATTATACAATATGCCTACTGTTATCTCTACTGATATAAGTATTAAAAGCAATAATATCAACATCATGCTCATTTATGTGTTCATATCAAACAATCTATTGATTGTGTGGCATTCTTGTATAAATAATGACAGCGGTGTTAACCCTCCAGAGACGAAAGTTTTTTTTGTTGATAAAAACTAAAGTGTAAAGCTATATTTTATCAGCATGTAGTCTTCTTCATCTAGAAAAAATATTTTTAAAAAAATACACGATGCTTTCTTGTAGAAAAGCTGTGTGACCGTATGCTCACGCTAGTTCTTACTATTGACAACTTATTTTGTATGAAACATTATTCTTCATTATGTTTTTTGTATGGATTCTTACCTTGGATTCTAACTTTTGGGGTGGATATACAGCTACACAGGAAATGTTAAAAAACCAAATGAATTAGTAAAAATTACGTAAATCATTTTTAAAAATGTTGAAAATTTTATATCCTCTTTTGAAGTATGCATTTTGTAGATTTTTTTTTAACCCGAAATAAAATAACTCAATAGGGTACTTGGTAACTGCTTCTGTTGCTGCGGCTGCAGAATAACTGTGGTTGAGACACTTCTTAACCGAAACTGAGCGTAAGATATAATTTTAAGGTAGAAAAGGGGCCGGAGTAGGGATAAATAGACGATAGTGTTCACTGTGACCATACGGTCACGCTCGTATCTGGAGGGTTAATTATCTGCTTCAATGCTAACTGCAACGAAATAAATGATTATTACTTAAATATACATATACTATACATAAAATTCTTTTTTCAACGCGTCAATCCAAGCACAAAAACAACGGCAGAAGCGGGATGCGAACCGCGGACCTTGGAAACCAACTATGCCCAGGTATTCATACCGCTCAGCGAACTGCGCTATTGCTATGCCCAGACTGACTTGCGGTGAAACTAGTATTTATATCATTGTTAGCATCGTACGACAGATGTCGCCATAGTATATATTCAAAGTATGTATATTTTTATTATTATTCTATCAGTCTACATTTATTCACAAGCTTAATATTATTACTTTCCGGCAGTCTATTTATTTTAGTAACTACCACTCGGGTCTCGAACCAAACTATAGACTGAATGGGTGAGAAACGACTACTTATAGTTCCGACTCGGACCTTATAACCAATCATTTACCTGTGTTACTGATGGATAATTTTACCTTCTTGATATTGTCTCAAGGAGACATTATTATATTATTTTTTTAATTTTTAACTAGTTTCACCGCAAGTCAGTCTGGGCATAGCAATAGCGCAGTTCGCTGAGCGGTATGAATACCTGGGCATAGTTGGTTTCCAAGGTCCGCGGTTCACATCCCGCTTCTGCCGTTGTTTTTGTGCTTGGATTGACGCGTTGAAAAAAGAATTTTATGTATAGTATATGTATATTTAAGTAATAATAATATTGTAATATAGTCAATGATCTATAAAAGTAGATTAGAATATTGAAATAATAAAATAATATTCTTATAAAAATTAAAAAATTAATAAAATAAATGATTGTTTATCTATTAATTGGAACGTTTCTGATAGATATCATAATATGGAGTATTTATTATGAAAAGATTGATAAGTTATATATATTATATAAGAAAATTATGTTATGTATTGTTTAATAAATCGTTATAAAATACATTCCAAAATTGGTTCTGTAAACAAAATTTTGTTTCACATTGTATCGTTAAACGTGAAATAAGTTTTGACATCCCCAATCTTTAAAGTGGCGACAACAGACGCGGGTTCGTCTTTGGGCCGCGTGGAGGATGGATGTAGGAGCAGATCACAAGGCATTTTTTTTTTCAGAAGCACAATTCGCGTAATATAAGACTCTGGTTTTCCCGCCCGACCGTAACATGTTGTATCGTGGGCCTCGGTCAGACGGGCACTGTAACATGTAGCGATTCAAAGTTGTCGCGGCTAAGTTACAAACTAAAGTTGACAATCGAACCAACATGAAATGGAGCAACTGTGAAAACAAATAAAATGGCGTATGCAATCGCCGTGTATCTTTCTATTAAATTAAGACTAAAATTAAAATTTAACAAACATAAGAGACCAAATAAGGTCAAGCAGATATTAGTTTAAGCACTCACCTTTGAACAGAATCCAAAGTACAACAAATAAAAATGCATTCCTGTTTGAAATGAATATTTAATACTTAACATAATTCGTCGCCAATTTTGGCTAAAGGCTATTGTTTTTTATTCCAATTTCACCGAATGTCTTTTTCAACCCTTTTTATTTATACATATTTAGCTGTTAAATATACATTTATTTATTTATGTTTTTTAAACTTAAACATAGACATTCATAATGTTCTTACTTTCAATTTGAATTATTTGATTTATGTCTGTTTTTTGAGTAGTATGAATGTTTTTACCAACAGAAATAGCACATTGTAAGCACTGTTCACCATTAATTGCTGCCTCCCTGTTCTGTCACTTGCCTTTATTCATGCCTTGTCTCAAGACACCTCTGCACTAGAAGGTCAACCTGGGAACATATATATTACCTGACGTCTTCCAGGGCAGAACCCCGGGGTCTTGAAGAGACGGCAGATATAGTATCCAGTAAATATTATGAACGATTTGTTAATCAAGTTTTATTACATAAGCTTGGATCGATTAGCCCGATGCTCCCGAGGTCTGGTCCCATAGTGCGGCTCAATCAGTATATATGAAGCATTTTAAAAGTTAAGTGGTCGAGTGCTTGGACCGAAATCTCAACAGTTTCTTCTCGTAGTATCAATCCGGTGGATTGGTTTGCAGCAACAGAATCTTGCATCTCGATCTCCATTCCTCTCGGTCCTCCGCAACCCTCTTCAGCTCAGCATAAGAGCTACAACTCATGTCCTCGAACACTTTCTGCAAATACTCCCGTCTAGAGCGTCCTCTACAATTTCTACCATCAACCATCCCCTCCACAATGTCATGAAGAAGACTGTCGTGGCGCATGATGTGACCGATCCATCGGGCTCGCCTCGCTGAGATGGTTCTTATCAACGTTTATAGTAATCAAAATTATACAAAACAAACACTGGATTTCTTCAAGTTGAAATATTCTTAAAAAATACCGTGATACGATTAAATTTTTACGACAAATTCATGTAACTAATTTGATGCAAACATTATGAGCGAAATGTCACCATGAATGGCATAAAAACGTACTATTTTCTATTCTATAAAACGTGTACTGTAATATCTTATACTTATAAGTTCGAGTATAAACTCTACAGTAAAGTCTTGCTGTTGACTTGTATGCATTTGAATGAAAATACACAATAAATCATTATTACAGTCTGCAGAATATATGATATGTTTATAATACGGCTCACAGTCGGAATACTTCATAACGAATTATCGGAAAATGCGAGATATTTGCTGCTAATGGCTCTGTCCGTGATTTTTTGCAGGCATCCACAAAGGTGTCGATGCAATTGGCGAAATAGCGAAGAAATGTGAACTATTCTTGCGATGGAATATATTGAAACCGAATCCCTTTGTGTAGATGCCCCTTTGCAAGTATCTGCACATTTGATCACAGACGTGAATCCTTTCAAATTACATTTCAAGATGTGAATATTTCTGAATATTCATACAATATTATTGCATATTTTTTTAATATCAAATAAATATACAGTAGATTGTTATTAAATCGTGCAATAAAATAATCTAGTGTCTCGACTTTGGTTAAGTTGCCCGTTAGAACCAACGAATCCATACCTCTGAACTTCGAACTAATCATCCGATCTAAAAAATTCTGATCACTCAAAATACGGCCTCGCATACTACATCTACTGTCATTATAAGTCCCCGGGCTTCTGTCCTGGATGTTTTTCGGGCAGTATATTTGTTCCTAGACTGAGAAAATTGTGTGGCGGCAATTTATGATGACCATATGCTTTTGATTTGGAAATATGTATCGATTTTCTATCATATCATTGCATACAATCACTTCGATAACTGGGCTTTACCCGCCTCACACCCGCATCACACCGTAGGACAGTTAAGTGTCCTTGATGTTGCGCTCATTCAAATTATGATCAGTTTGCAACTGATAAGTTCAGTGGGAGTCCCCTCTGAACAATTGTGGCCACTGCACAGAAGTGCTAAAAGAAAATACGAGCAAACATTGTAAATGCGTGGAAATATTCTTAAGTGGCCACAAAGTCTGCATGCCCGATAAGGCCGAGGTGATTCCCTCGATACATCGAAAATGACTCCTCTTTCACTTCGAGAACTATCCAATGTAAGCAATATTGAGAGCGTATATTACTTGGATGGGTGACCGCATGGGTATGTATCTTGTCGTGTGGACTTAGTTGTCTCTTAGATCAAATGGTCCTTACTTGGAGAGCGCTGGGTTAATAGATATTCATAAAAATGACAATTAAAGGCTTAAATTTGCTTTTCATACTTTACTAGATTTCTTTTCTATCTCCCGGACTATAATGTGTAGAGACGATCGACTCAAAGATCATTGCAGATAGTAACTGTTAGAGGTAATTTATGAAGACCATATGCTTAGAAGCTTATATGACACATTTATTGGGAAATTATGTTATATAAAAAATATATTTAATTTGTGAATTGTGCGACAGTTTTCATATATCATAAGCCAATTAAACCGAGAGAATTATTTGCTTTTATTGCCTAATTACAGCTTTAAATGCGTTATAAGTAATTTATTTAAAAATATCATTATTGTTATAAAATTACCGTTGTTTCACAATGCCTTACTTAATGGTCGTTAGTGTTAAAATATAATGGACTCAAAACAAACTGTTATTATTCGCCCCGCCATGATACAAACATTAAAATTCATGCATTATATTTATTCCGAATTAATGCAGTGGATTCTTATTCAAAACAATGCCGACTCGCATCTCAAAGAGTGCATATTCAAGCCCCGGACTGCGAATGCTAATGTCTAAAGGTTTGCATGCAATTCCTTGTTAGGAAGTTAAATTACAGTCGCCGGCGCAGCTCACTCCCTCGTTTTCCATTCAAATTTTATGAAAATTCTCCCGTTTCAAGCAACGTTTCAGCCTCTAGAAGACAAGGGAGGATCAACCCAAGATTATTATTCCGACATAAAAAATCCTAAATAACTTCTTAGTGTTTCACGGTTAGATTTGATATTGTGGCCTTTGAGTTTAGCCGTGTGTGGCGAATTTCTTCTTAACAATATTTCAATGAAAAGTGAGTATATTAGTTGCCATGGAGATAACAATGACGTTCGTGGAGGTACGTTAGGCTAACGGCTAAACTACCTCCTGACAACAACTCACAACTAAGTCATCAATCCTGAAGAAGAGAGAGAAAGACCCATCAATGGCGGTCGAAATATTGGTAAGAAGAAATTCGACACACACGGATTAACCCAAAAGCCACAATATCATTGAAAATCTTGTTGAAATCATCTATATTATTTCTTTTTCTTTTTGTTATACTTCTGCGCACAATAGTTCTTGTATATAATTATCATCATCATCACCATGTCTTCTCCTCTAACTAGAGCAGATAATCATCACGATCTGTAAATATTGTAGTATATGGTTGTTTAAAAATGCTTACATAAAAATGGCTTACAACGTATACATTTTATGTATAGTTCTCGATCATCATCAGCCTGTATCCGTTCACTGTTGAACGTAAGCCTCCCGCTTGAGTCTCCATCCTCTTTGATCCTTCGCCTTCCGCATCCAGGTCACTCCCGCTATTCTTCTTATGTCGTCACTCCATCGTGCAGGGGGTCGGCCAATGCTTCGTTTGCCAGTTCCTGGGCGCCATTTCTCGATAGTTGGAAGGAAAGACGTCTGCATTTTACGCTCTCCTGCGGCATATTGATCGTGTACCAGCCAGGCCCGCCTTTGACTCTAGGGTAGAAGGCTGCCTTATCGAATGTATCAACTCGTAAATAAGTCATATCACGATACACATAATATTCTGCGCAATGTCTTTTTCTTGGATCCCATTACACGGCTGCGTTGACTTTTAATAAGACGCCAGAGTTTTCAATTGTAGTAGGGATCTGATTAACAAACATAAATATTCCTCAGATACTACAGTTGCGGCCTCTTCGAATTCTCGGGCTTGCAGATTGTCGGAAACTGTTTACATTCCCAAGTGGACTTATGTGCAGATATGTCTTGGGACTATGAATGTACAATGGTATATGACAGAACTGTGTGGTGGCAACTTGTAGTAAATAAATGTCACACACATTCGTTTTTTATGTAAACACATACAGGAGAATACCGACAGATGGTGATAGTAATTCTCATGTCTCATCTGTGGAATAATATGACGCTAACCATGATTTATATGGCTAAGCGCTGCATGTGCAGTGTTGATCCGCCAACGTCATAGACTGCAGCCCGAATTTCACGCATCATCCTTATTACATGAATTTAATATAAATGGGTGGTCTTCACGGGACGACTTTCGTCTACCAGCAATTTTAATTAATAGGCTACGACTGGCATTTTACAAAATGAGGGATCAAATTCGCACCAACCGGGGGCATTTTAGAGCTCAGAAATTCATTAAATATCCGGTTTTTGTAAATCTCCGTCGGGGATCGAACCAACGATCTTTGGCTTGTAAAGCAATAGCTTTTACCATTGAACTTTACCCGCTGGTGAAGGGGAATATGGGAAGCAAAAGGCTACCCATCATATTTGAACTAAAATCGTAAAAATATTCCGTTTTTTGACCCACACAATCAAAGTAATAACCTCTATGGCGATTGTAATTGACTCTGAATCACTCACAATTGTCAATATTAAATAGCATTGAATTAGTACGTCTAGCGTAAATATAATTATTCACTATATTTGTAAATTCCTATTGACCTATACTTCATATATTATGTTTGTTGTATTACAGCAGGTCATGGCTACGTCGCAGTGTCAGAACTAAACATACTCTCGCTTGCTCGGATTAACTCGGTTTTTCCGAATTTTATTACATGAAAGTTTCACTCTGAAGTGTGATGGATCAGACTTGCTTACTGCCGAATAAAACTTACAAAAGGTGCGTCTAAAGTAGATTGACGTAGTCATTTGTATTTATTTACAAACAAATAGTTCTTATAAAATTGTGTCCACTGCGTTTGTATCATTTCTTTCTCTTTGATCTGTTACAGAAATTTGACAAGCGAAGAGACTAAATGGTTCATGCTTAGAAGCTTCAGACTAATCACAATATTTCCTTAAATCTGATACATATAAACATACAGATTTATTGAAGATGGTCTCCGGGGAGGCCGAAACATGTAATCATTTAAAATAAATTGTGAATCAAAACTAAATATTTTTAATTTATTATTTTTTAATTAAAATTGATTTAAAATTTTAATACAGATAAGTCTCGAGTACTTACCTTTTTTTCTTCGAAGCTCTAAACTCTGAGCTCTAAAATACCCCCGGCTGGTGTGAATTTGATCCCTCACCCGTAAAATGGCAGTAATAGCTCTATTAATTAAAATTGGTGGTAGACGAAAGTCGTCCCGTGAAGATCACTCATTAAATAAATTCCTGTAATAATAAGAGTGATGCGTGAATCTCGGGATGTAGTTTATGACGTTGGCTGATCAACACTCCACATGCAGCGCTTAACCATGTTACAACATGACAACTTCTTCTTCTATATAAAGGACAAATCCGACCTATCCTTGAATACGGCAGTCACCTTTGGATTGGAGCCCCAAAATACCTTCTAAACTTAATTGACTCAGTTCAAAGAAGAGCAATTCGTTTGATAAACAATGACACCCTTACGTCTAATCTACAATCAATGGAACACAGACGTAAGGTTGGTTCTCTTAGTCTTTTCTACCGTTATTACCACGGTCACTGCTCTTCGGAACTTAAAGAACTGATTCCTCCTGCACCCACTCACAGCCGACAAACTCGTCTTACACTTGCCGAACATCCATACACGGTTAATATATGTCGACCAAGAACTGGCAGCTTCCAAAGTTTCTTCCTTAATGCCACCGGTAAACTATGGAATGCTCTTCCAGCGTCTGTGTTTCCTCCTTCCTACAATCTGGATCTCTTCAAGAAACAGATAAATATACACTTGCAACCTCCCCAACCCACACACAAACATGAACACAACACACGTTTCCCGCATGCAGCGTCCAGCCTCCCTGGCTGAGCGTCATAGAGTGCACTGGTATTGACCGGTTGTGCTCTCCTGCATGCGTGTACATAAAAAAAAAAACATGGTAAGTGTCATAGAATCCTATGATGAGACTTCAGAATTACTATCAACATCTGTCAGTATTCTCTTGTATTTGTTTACATAAAAAAAAAATCTGGAGGATTATAAGGACATATAATTAAGATATTTTACTCACCCTTGGGTTACGAAACCAACTTGAACAAAACATGGATTATCGTAGCTGCTAGGGTGTGGATATTGAAGTAGAATATCCGCCACCAGGTAGACGATTTGATTTCTATAATTTGTCGCTATGAAAGTTCTTACAGTCAAAATGCTTCTAACTTCGTCTCAGGTTATCTCTTCAGCAGCATCACTGAGTACAATTTTTAACATTTGTTTTGGCTGCAACTTTTTCGCTTCCGAAAAATAAAAATTAGGCAGGGAATTTTTCGTTTAAAAAAAAAGGAATTTCCCGCAAAAATCGTACAGCATTCCTCGACTTCATGCAAATTATATGCGGATGCTGTAATTACACTCCGCGTGTATCTCTACAGTGCATAAAAACAGAAAAATGAAATTACACAGTGCATATAAAATTTACATTAAATACAGCAGGGATAATCTATGCTTACATTAAAAATAATTTTCTATATTATTTTCGAAGGGCTGAAAGTCTTCAGTAACACTCATAATTATTATATATTGCTGTACTATTATGCAGCTACAAAAGAACATCGTAAGAGTGGTTCTCGTTAGATCACCGAAGATAAGCAACCTTAGACACAGACCAAAACTTGGATAGGTCACCGCCTTTTGCTAACCGCATGCCGTTAGTTGGATTGAGCCGCTACTTAGGATCAAATGACCAGGCCTTCTCCACGTAGAGAAGCGCAACTGAATGGAAAACTTGGATTGCTCCGAAAGAGGACCTAGCCCCTGGACACAACCAGGGGTGGAATATAAATTGAGGTCCCTTAACAGACTTCGGACCGGAGTATGCAAGACGAGGACACAAATGAGAGCCTGGCAGTTTTACAGCGGACCGACTGAATGTGACTGTGGTGTGGAGCAGACCCTGTCACACCTGGAGTGTGCGCTGTGTCCGAGAAGCTGCACTCAGGAAGATCTGATGATAGCCGGGACAGGATCTGACCCTGTTGTTTCCGACACGATTATATGTATATCCAGGCCTTGATTGCGTTGGACTTATTATCTTACCTCCTTTAAAACTCCGATTAACAAATCACCCAAAATATGCCTCGGATACTATACCGTTTTTTCTACCGTTTCTTCAAGAACCCGGGATACAGCCTTCGAGGTTGTCGGGAACCATGTTTCTAGGTTTACCTTCTGGTACAGGGATGTCTTGGGATAAGGTATGTTTAGTTGCAACTGTCAACTGAGTGGCAGCAGTTTGTGGTGTATACTTGTGTGTTACACAAATGAAATGAATAAGAAATAAATTATATTATTTAATAAAATCTCTCATTTTTTGTATGCTCTTAAAACCATGCCTGTTTTATTGAACGAATTTATGCATAGTGAATTTGTATTTGTATAGTAACGAGAAAATCAATCGTCAAATCAATGAAAGAAATTAGGAGTTACGATCAAGTGTTATTTCCATTGATTGAAATTGACATGACTGGCGAAGAATACGATGAACTGGCGAGGTCAGATCTTCAACGGGGAAATGATCTTAATGGAAGGTGAAGGTCAATTTGGCTTGTACATATGTATTTGAATCAACATAGCACGATTATCTATAGAGCATTTCTTCCAAAAAATACATGGCCTAAATAGCGCCGACCAATCATCAGATATAGTTTAAAATGATGATGAATTAAGGGCAAATTATTCTTCTATAAACTCGTACATACTACAACTACCGTTTATTCTAGGTCTCTCGTCATTGAAGCTGTTAGAAACAGCAAAATCATAAAGATTCTTGGTGACAGTTTGTGGTGGCCATATGCTTCTATTAGCGTTATGTCGCTCTTTGGGGCCAAATCATCCATGCCTCGGGGGCGTTGGGCTGAAAATCTGCTTAACTAATCGATCAAATTATGTCTAGTTTTCTATAGCTATGGTCTCTTCAAGTATTTCTCCATGTACTCTTGTCCTTGATGTTTTCATGGACTATATATATTTCCAGGTAGTTCTTCAGATGCATAGATATAGGACAAGGCATAAATGGCAGCTGACAAAATGTGTGGCGTCAAATTCTAGTGTCCATATTCTCAAGGTATGGAATTTATATTGCGCAGAGACGTGGAATCTAACACCAAGTCTTATCCATAAAATGAACGTCACCCAGCGTGCTATAGAGAGATCCATGCTCGTATTGTCGCTAAAATATAGAATCCGAAATACGCAGAAGAACTCAAGTAGTGGATGCCACCCAACGAATAGGCACACTCAAGTGGCAATGGGCAAGACATATCTGTCGAAGAGACGACGGTCGATGGGGAAGAAAAGTATTGGAATGGCGCCCAAGAACTGGCAAACGAAGCGTTGGCTGACCCACTGCAAGATGGACTGACAACATAAGAAGAATAGCGGGAGTGATGCGGAAGGCGGAGGATCGAAGAGGATGGAGACTCATGCGGGAGGCTTACGTTCAACAGTGGAAGGATACAGGCTGATGATGATGATGCTTCAAATTGGATGCGGGTGTTGAATAGTGAAATATTTTGTGCACCGTGAATCCCGATACAATTATTAA
The DNA here is from genome assembly GCA_022606575.1 of Glossosoma conforme. Taxonomy (NCBI): domain Eukaryota; kingdom Metazoa; phylum Arthropoda; class Insecta; order Trichoptera; family Glossosomatidae; genus Glossosoma; species Glossosoma conforme. Next base: position 167,512 of record JAGTXR010000399.1, read on the forward strand.
TTAATAGTTTTAGTATATTGGACAGCGTACACGTAATAAGCCCATTACACTAATGGCACTATAGTAATCCTACATAATTAATTATCATTGTTACAGATTATCCCAGATGTATTACAGTCCTGGAAGGAAAACCTATCAATGGACTTGATATTAAATTTCTAACCGTGCTAATTTAAATCCTTAACTCTGTAAAAGGTTTCACTTTTTTATCCAAACGCATGCAGGAGATCACAGCCGGTCAAGACCAGTGCACTCTATGACGCTCAGCCAGGAAGGCTGGACGCTGCAAGCGGGAAACGTGTTTTGTGTTCGCGTTTGTGTCTGGGAAGTGTATGTTTACCTGTGTCTTTAAGAGATCCAGATTGTAGGAAAGAGAAAACACAGACGCTAGAAGAGTATTCCAAAGCATACCGGTGGCATTAAGGGAGGAACTTTGGTAACTGCCAGTTCTTGGTCGACACACATTAACCGTGTATGATGTTCGGCAAGTGTAAGACAAATTTGTCGGTTGTGGGTGGGTGCAGGAGGAATTAGTTCTGTACTTACTTAACTTACATGTTTTAACAATGTAAAAAAACATTCCCGAATGTATTCTCAACATTTATTTTAATACATGTTTCCAAAGCATATCATTTTCACTAAAAAAATGTGTAAAAGCTTCGTTTCTGTCCACCTATGTCACATTTTAAAAGTTTTTTTAAGTAATCTCTTGTATACCATAAATAATATTGAACCCAAACTATAATTATCGTCTAACATGCGTCTTGACGATGTTAACTATTCAACATGACAACATGACGTGTACTTGTTTAATCCCGCAAGTGTTGATTGGCATTAATTACTATCATTAATTTCATATTTAAAAAATACTAAACATATTACAATACTAGTGGTTCCGCCGCATTTCGTTCGTGACTCATCGGTATCGACGTGGGGCGCACTGGACGTCTAGTGCACGGACATTTGTCGCACGGTACAACTGGTGTATTGGATGTCTCGCTAAACTAACCTATTCTCACCTAACCGTTACGTCTCTAAGTTATTTCGTTAACGAGACATATGGATCTCTGGACTCTACGATCACTGGACAAATCCTTAGGTTATGTCCCTAGCTTAGGTTAGGTTAGCAAGACATCCAGTGTACTAGTTTTCTCGTGCGCCAAATTTCCAAACGTCTAGTGTGCCTCTCGCCGTAACCGATGAGTCGCTAAACGAATCGTGATACCATTACTAGTATATAAGAATACCGTGATATATACATGATTATATAATTCTTGGATTTATGAAGATTACTAAACGCAGTATGTAGAGTTTTGATCCGCCAACCTTATTGTGCCCGTTATTAATACAGTCTCTATTTATAAGAGGATCGTCTATGAATAGGTTGCGGTGTTCACGGTACGGCTATTGTCTACCGTTAATTTTGATAGTGGTGAGTTCACAAAACGCTTTTATTTACATATTATTTGTTTGGTAATTGATAAAAATAAAATTATAAATATCAATATAAAACTTCAATTAAAAACATTGTTTTGTTGAATTTTGTCGGGCATCGAACCTGCGACCTCTCGCACGACAGCTTCGCACTTTAACCGCTTTGTCACTTACTCTGCATACAAATACGAGTAATAAACAGCTAGCACGCAACGTTCATAAATATACCTGTATACACCTGTTAATTGATTGAGAGCGCCACCCACAACTCGTATGATATCGTAAACATAACACGATGCGTCATAAGAGTACCTTTTTCATAATTCCGTCACGTGCCGTCTGTCATTGACTTTTGAACTTTACTGTATTTAAGACCGATTTTTATTTTCTATATAATTTCAGTAAGAATATTGATGAATAGTAAATAACTTTGTAGAACTATGTCTGAACTTATGTGGCTTATGTCTTCAAGTATGGTAAATTTCAGGTATTTTATTTTTTTATGTACAGGAGAATACCGTCAGATGGTGATAGTGATTCTGAAGTTTTACATATGGATAAGCGCTGCATGTCGACTGTTGATACGCCAACGTCATAAACTACAGCCTGACTGTAGGAAACTTCTTCTTGATTTGAGCCGTGTGCTTATATTTTGATACCAAAACATAGGGTGGAGTGTGTCCTGGGTTGCTTTGGAGAACTCCATCTTGGTGGTGCTTCTCGCCGTATGTTTGGTTAGGTGAGGCCCGAAAGTTAAAAAAAAAACTAAAAATTCTAAAAACTCCTTAAATGAAACTAGTTTATATTTTAGTGTATTTTTTAAAATTTATCTTAATACTCCTTACACTTCAAATCAGCACATTTTTACAATAATATTGCATTGTCATGAAGTATTTTTTAAAAATTTCTTCAGAATAAAACAAGGAAGTATGTCAAAATTCGCCTGCTACTTTGTGACCACATCCACATGATTTACTCGACTGCATATTTACACACGGAAAGAATTAATCAAATCATACAAAAACGTAGAAATCACACGCTACGCCTGTAGAGGCATCATATAATCGTGGGAAGTACTCGTCTAGAGATGCCGAGGTAATAGATGATAATGACGGTGGCGAATAAAAATAAAACGGCACAATTTGTGGAATCGGCATCACTGACAGACAGACATCCACACATGTTCCAATTACGGTAATAATGTATAGCGACGGCGGAATAAGTGGATTTATGACTTATTACTCCGTCGTTATGGAATGAAAACGCGACGTTCCACTAATTGAATTAGAAGCAACAAGATGTCAACGGATACATCACATCAAGCTATATTACAGCTAGTTACATACTAGTTAGTATTATACGTGTCTTTTTACATACACGCTCTCTGTTTATATCACATAAACGTAACAAAATACTACCATATAGTTATGTCAGCTGCCTTAACAATGCTTTGTCCAAGGTAAGCTTCGTTCTAGGTCGGCTCTCTCTTTGCGAAGTGCATTATTTAATATGTATATTTTTCTAGTTTTCTCTTCCTAGACATTATAAATCCGAGACACTGAAGAAAAGAGAGCTCTTTTTTAAGCTCTAGTGGCATCTAGAGACCATGCCCTATTTAGGTTCACTGTTGTTTTGGCGGTCTTAGAATGGAAAGCTGCTAAATGCGCTACCTTACCTAATCATTCCACGAAAACCTTGTTATTGAATATATGATTAATTTATTACGTCTGCATTTGATTTTAGTGAAATGATTTACTAAAAAATGCTATAATAAAGGCTTTGTATGCGGCTCTTCATTTTGATTGATACTCGTAGTGTACATACATTATAGTAAAAGTATTTTCATATAGGTATATAATATGTTTTTGTTTAAATTCTTATAGAACATAATTTCCCAAAATGTCGTTCCGACACGTAAGTAAAGTTATAATGCCCAATTAAGCTCTGTACCCCAATTTTGTAAAAATTTATTAATGTTCGGAAAACATGGCTTCAAGAAAATTCTTCTTCGACGTATCAATCCGGTGGATTGGTTTGTAGTAACCAAATCTTGCATCTCGGTCTCCACTCCTCTCGATCCTCTGCAATCCTCTTCAGCTCAGTATAAGAGCTACCATTCATGTCCTCGAACACTTTTTTTTTTTTTATGTAAACGCATGCAGGAGAGCACAACCGGTCAAGACCAGTGCACTCTATGACGCTCAGCCAGGGAGGCTGGACGCTGCATGCGGGAAACGTGTGTTGTGTTCGTGTTTGTGTGTGGGTTGGGGAGATTGCAAGTGTATATTTATTTGTTTCTTGAAGAGATCCAGATTGTAGGAAGGAGGAAACACAGACGCTGGAAGAGCATTCCATAGCTTACCGGTGGCATTAAGGAAGGAACTTTGGAAGCTGCCAGTTCTTGGTCGACATATATTAACCGTGTATGGATGTTCGGCAAGTGTAAGACGAGTTTGTCGGCTGTGGGTGGGTGCAGGAGGAATTAGTTCTTTAAGTTCCGAAGAGCAGCGACCGTGGTAATAACGGTAGAAAAGACTAAGAGAACCAACCTTACGTCTGTGTTCCATTGATTGTAGATTAGACGTAAGGGTGTCATTGTTTATCAAACGAATTGCTCTTCTTTGAACTGAGTCAATTAAACTTGCTGCAAATACTCCCGTCTAGATCGCCCTCTACAGTTTATACCCTCAACCATCCCTTCCACAATGTCGTGAAGAAGACCATCGTGGCGCATGATGTGACCGATTCATCGGGCTCGCCTCTCTGAGATTGTCGAAGAAAATTAAATTGTTAATTAGATCCATAATACTAAGTATTCATTTAAAATTCATAATTGAAAATACATTAGTATTGCATTTCAATAAACATACAATAATTATAAAAAACTCACATTGTAAGTATTTAAAATAGTCATAAAAAACTTATTAAATGCCTCAAATATTTTGTTAGAAAAAGCTTTGACGTCTAAAAGAAATATTCAGTTTTTATTTTCACAGAATGAAATTTGTTTGTATAGAAGACTATCTTAGTAAGAATGTCATAAAAGGCTTTCTAAGTCGGTATAGAGTTGCGCCTTGAGAAGGAATGAAGTAATACTTTACAAAGGAGATTGGCTCCGGATATATGAAAGCGGAATGAAAAGAAATGCAGCTTGCAGTGTCCCGTGGGTTTTATTATTCGCCATAAAGCCACGAATAGCAAGCGGTCGAATCAATGAACAGCTGCTGACCAAGAAAATGCCAGCGAATACAGTTTCAATCTCTCCAGTATAGGCAGTAAAGATTTTATCATCAGACGCGCAAAAGTGTATTGAAACTTTGAATGCATATAAAATCTATGTTAAGCGTATGGCGGTCCATTTTTAGTGTGCTTGGCATTTTTTAAAAACAATTTCTAGAAAAGATTTTTTCTGTTTTACTAATACATAATTGTGTTATTAATTTTATGCTTTTTTAATTGAGATTATATGATAATTATTCATAAATTGATCCGCCAATAAAAGTCTAGATTAAATATCATCTTTTTTAATGTCATTTTTCTCGTCAATATTGAAGAAGAAGAAACGGCAGACGATGGGATTCGAACAGTTCGATGAGAGTAGATGATGATTTACATGATGATGTATAGATATTATCCGTGGCTGATTACATCATTAACTTCATACGGGATATGTTGGGATACAATGAGTAGAGCATTATGCATTTCTTTCCTGCCAGAGACTATCCCTCTTAGAAGAGTGGGTCAGACTGTTCAACCATATCGCCCGAGAGAAGCCCAGTCTCCATGAGCTCCAGGAATTTATTTATCGAAGTAATTTCGTGAAGTCTACTGTTAAACGGGCTTTGGGACTCTTTTAAAAAAATTGTAATTAGTTTTATTTTATCTGAAAACTCTGGGCTTGACCGAGAATGGACATGGCGAATGTGCACAAGGAGAGCCGACCCCAGATTATGAGAAATGGTGAGGCTAAAGAAGAACATATAATAGAATAGTAGGTAAGCGAAACCTGCACTCCCTTATTGTTCACGAGAATTTCAAATGCAAATATAATCAAGTATTTTAAATGAAAATTCCTATCAAAAAAAAAAACACTACAAAGGAGTCGACTTCAACATGCATATAGTTTTAAACTTGACTTTATACACGTGAAGCTTGCAATAATCAAAACGTGAATTAAATCAAATTAATTTCACATTCGCTCAAGTACACACAAAGTTTTGTTGAAGTTCATATTCACATTGAGTTTATTTTTAAGTTAAATTTTTTGTGTTATATTTTAACGACACGGTAATATTTTAAACGAGACATGAAAAGTATGCGGAGTGCTCATGCAATTAAAAAACCACCACTTGGTACTTGTATGTTCACCGTGGAAATTCACGTTTTAAATATGTTTACCTTTTGAAAAGTCTGGCGTACAGTAATGACGAATAAACTCACATTACCGTTCAAGTGTCTAAACAGAATTTTATCGTAAATAAATGGCGAAGGTTTATGTCTAGCTTAGATATAAAACGTTTGCTTACCATTCTAGAGTATGCGATATTGATTTCCGACGGAGCTTAAAATATAATTTAATGTTTTCTCATCACGCTATAAGCTTTTATGTATTGTTCAAATATCAAAATTATTATGACACAAGAGCATCGACGAAACAACAATACTACAACATATTGTCTTTCTCGAGGTATGATTAATATGAAATCACTGTAATTTTTATTTATAATTCGTATTTAAGGTATTTTTTTAAATTTAGTTATCTTAGAGTATTTTAAGCATATATTATTTTTTTTACCATATTTTCTCCATTTTCGGAGCATATATCGCAAATTTCCGTTTCAAAGTTCTGTAAACTCACAGATTGTCTATGCTTTGTCCGAGAACGCCTGTTTACCCCGGAAGTCCACATGGGAACATAACTGGTTCCTGGGAGCCTCCAGGGCTGTAGTACCAGAGATATACCCGTTTTTTGGGTGTTCAATTATAAGATTATTAAGAAGATCGGATGATCAGCCCGAAGCTTCCGAGGCCTGGACTATTTTTATTTCGTCCTTAAGAGGTGGCTCAAGGGACCTACCGGGGGCATGTAAAGAGCTGAGAATTTGAATTAATCAAATCGATTTAAGAAAATCAAGCGTTGTGGGATGCAAACGCTTTAACCATTGGACTCTTCCGCCCGGAATATATTCAATACTGGGTGCAATTTAAATTTCGAAATTTAAAAATGCACTCTTTTTCTTCTATTTTTCCATTATATACTTTCTTTGATTGAGTCGCAATACGGTTAAGTGCGAAGCGAAGTTTTTTCTATGTGTTATTACTATATTCTTCTTTGTCTAAGTAGCGTCAAACAGATTTCATTTAATATTTATCATCATTAGTACATCTGTTGGCTAACATACTTTTTTGGGATATCAAATTATTTGCAGTAGTACAGCGGTACCTCTTTTCTTTGAGAATTTCCTTCTATTCAGTTTCTCTCGTGATTTTCAAAATACAAGATTTTCAGTGATTTTCACGAAAACTTTTTTCCTAGTGGAAAGTATCATTTTAGCTTCTGAAGTATTCCGCGGCGATTTTCTACCACAGTCATAGTCTCTGTCTCGGTTGTCGGATAGCGTATCCCCTCTGGGCAATCGGCGCGCAGGATTACCTGGGTAATAATTTAAGGATTTTCTGGTAGGGATTAAAAATCTCATTACCATCTGTGCTGCCATTTGTAGAAGCGTAAATCTCTTCACTGGTTGCGTATAGAAAACAAACGTATTTGTTGTATGCTTGTGCTGAAGCTGAATTTATTTAAAGTACTAGATCTTAGTTAGGCACGTGACTGAATTTGTGATTTGAAATGTGCCTGGTTTACTACAAGTATTCATAGGATAATTATACAAAACTATCCATTCATTTGAGGATATTATTTATTCATACATATAGTAATTTTTTCTACGCGTATGATTTGTTACCTTTTTTTAAAATGAGGTCAATGGCTTAATCCATGTATTTTTAGTGAATTACGATACATAACAAAAAAATAAAAGTGTATAAAAGATTGGTTTATCTCCATTATATTTAGGCTTCACCATTCTTCATTTTTTTTATGTAAACACATACAGGAGAATACCGTCAGATGGTAATAGTAATTCTGATGATTCATCTGTGGAATTCAATGACGTTACCATGGTGCATATGACTAAGCGCTGCATGCGGAGTGTTTATCCGCCAACCTCATAGACTACAGCCCGAGATCCACGCATCATATTTTATTATTACAGGAATTTACTATGCATTCATAGTAAATTCCTGTGGTCTTCCTGGAACGACTTTGGTAAACCACCAATTTTAATTAATAGACTATGACTGGCATTTTACGGGTGAGGGATCAAATTCACACCAACCGAAGGTAATTTTATAGCTCAGAAATCGATTAAAAATCCTTTTTTTTAATCTCCATCGATGACTGAACCAACGATCTTTGGCTTTCAAAGCAAACGCAATGACTATTGAGCTATACCTGCCGGCAAATTATTTTATCTCGCGGAGACATTGGACCTTATTGACTATAAAATCGAATACGAATTAGTGCATTAGAAACTGCTTAGGAATATTTTTATAAACACTCATGGCATTAATAAAAGGTTGTCCAAATACTCTATGACTCTCATCTGGGACAGTTAGCCGCAGTATAGGAAGAAAATGTAGTGTTTTATTGTTTATTTATATGTTTTGTTAAGACATTAAGATGGCATACAACTGGGAAAACACAAATGATAAAATACTACCTAAAGTTTTACCCACCACCGTTGTATATGCAGCGGGGTGTTGCGTTGAACATATGAACTAGGCAGCTTTTCATAGCGATATTATCTTTATCAAGCATACCTGTACAACTCCGCTTCAGTAATTTATCAAAGAACTATATATTATCTTCTACCGACTAGATTGGTCTTCAGTGACAATAATATTAGTAATACAAAAAATCATCATCTGACTAAACGCCTATATTATTTAAGATTGAAGATCTTCTTCTTCTTCATGTCGGCGATGTCAAATTATTTATGCCATATAGTACCTGGCAACATCGATAGCCAATTAGGTCTTGAGGTGTGCAGCTTGTTGGGCACATGGAGCAAGATCTTAGGTGTGAGGCGGTCTGCAGGTCTCCGCAGTCGCACAATAGTGACTCTCTCTTCCGAAGCATTCCCCACCGCTCGAGGTTTTACTTTGTTCTACCAACTCCGGTTCTTAATCTATTCAGGGATTTCCAGGTCCGCCAGGCAAGATTCTTGCCAGTTGGGAGGCCTTCCTTTGGAGTAATGAAATCCTCTGATGCGACTTGTTGCCAGAGCTAGAGTCTCTCATTTTTAGGGGCGGATTTCTGAAATCCACACAACCTCTCACATCCGGCCCTGAAAATGAGAGACTCCAACTCTGGCAACAAATCGCACCAGAGGATTTCATTACTCCAAAGGAAGGCCTCCCAACTGGCAAGAGCCTTGACTGGCCGACCTGGAAATCCCTAAACAGATTAAGAACCGGAGTTGGTAGAACAAAGGACAACCTCGAGCGGTGGGGAATGCTTCGTAGGAGAGACACTATTGTGCGACTGTGGAGACCTGCAGACCGCCTCACACCTACGATGCTGCTCCATGTGCCCAACAAGTTGCACATCTCAGGACCTAATGCTGGGCAACACACGAGCTATCGATGTTGCCAGATATTGGGAAAAAATAATTTGACGTCGCTGACACGAAGAAGAAGAAGAAGAAGAGGGGCGGATGTGTGTATATCAGAAAGCTGCTTCGCGACATCAGTCTGGGTGTTGGGGATATCTGATATTACAAGCAGTGGGTCGGTTGGTTGATTGCTTTACGCATTTCTTCGGGGCATATGACTTTGCGTCTTATGTTTGGTGGTGTGATACCAGCCAAGGGGTATAGTTTTGAAATGGTGTTGGTTTAAGGCAGCCTGTGACGACTCATGTATCATTCAGGGCAGTATCTACTTGATAACAATGGGCTGATCGACCCCATACTGGTGTCGCTATATATATATATATAGATCAAATATGATATCAGGGTATTTAAAAAAAATACAAATCACGTAAACGTATATTTAATCCATTTAATCTCAATTATTTTTTGCCATTGTTTCATCCAAATATGCCACAATGAAGTTACTCGACTGTCGCGGAATGGAGCTCTCTTATCATTATCATAACTTTAAGAAGTCAGCTAGAAAGGTGGTGGGTGTTACTTAAAAACAGTCTTCCTACACAGACTAGTGTTGCACGAGTGCAAAGTTCATAAAACATTCTCTAAGGAGTGCTTCTTCTACGAGAACGGGAGGAGCTTTCTGTGTTGACGTTTGAGAGACTTGGAACTCTTTAGGGAGAACCTGAACTGTTGCTATATCATGACAGTCCATTGTCATCCCGCGGTTAACGATACTGAATTGAAGCAGACTCTATCGCCTTATTTATTCATCTAGCTAGCGTTTTATGAAGGATATTTTGACAAAAATAATAATAAAATAATTGCTTCCCTTTACTGGTGCGGTACTTAAAGCATTATAAGCGCCTCAGGTGAAAAAATGAGGTATTTTTAAAATTTGAAATGTGGAATGTGGCAGACGGAATTTGCAGCGTATTGTTCTACTCAACAGCTTTGTATAGAAATGCATAATTGCAGTGTTTACCAGTCGACGAATATAAATTGTGAACCAGCGATACTCAAATTAAATTCTTATCCTAATTTATTCGATGTCGATATAGTTTGACTATAGTGAGACAGTTCACCGGCTCTATCTTTGACGAAGCTTTAAATAATGAAGTTAAATCGAGGATCTGCTTATAAGATTCTAATTGATATTGTGGCTTTTAGGTGTAGCCTTGTGTGGCGAATTTCTTCTTACCAATATTTCGACCGACATTGCAGGGTTGGTGACTTAGTTGTGAGTTGGTTTCAGGAGGTAGTTTAACCGTTGCCCTAACGTACCTAACGCCTCAAATACCTCCTGAAACCAACTCACAACTAAGTCATCAATCCTGAATAAGACCCCTGCAATTTCGGTCGAAGTATTGATAAGAAGAAATTCGCCACACACGACATAAACTAAAAGCCATAATATCAAATCTGGCCGTGAAAACCTAAAAAGTTATTTAAGATCCTAATCGTTCAAAACTATCTATTAAAACCCTGTGATGCTGATTCGTCAACCGTAAAAATGTATGTAACTTAAAATTATGTATTTCTCATGTCTGCTTAGCTTCCTGTTTTTAACATTAGATGTAACACATTATAAATTTAAATCGTTATCTCACACCATACACAAACCTACTTCAATAGTTATTGCTTAAGACATCACAGATAAACCTTTGTTGTATTTCTACATTGTTCGTTGCGATTAGATCTTCTTCATAGTATCAATCCGGTGGATTGGTTTGCAGCAACAAAATCTTTCATCTCGATCTCCACTCTTCTCGATCCTCTGCAATCCTCTTTAGCTCAGCATAAAAGCTACGACTCATATCCTCAAACACTTGCTCCAAATACTCCCGTCTAGAGCGCCCTCTGAAGTTTCTACCCTTAACCATCCCTTCTACAATGTCGTGAAGAATACCATCGGGGCGCATGATGTGTCCGATCCATCGGGCTCGCCTCTCTGAGATGGTTCTTACTAGGTACATATCTTCTTTGATTATGCTGGGAACTTACGATTAGATTTATTTTATTGTTATCGTTGCCATGGTAACCATGTATCAACCACGTTTATTCCTAGCGAATTTTAAATAAAAAATTAGTTCTTAATATACCTAGCATGTTGTTAGGTACCTAGATCAATTTGAAAAAGAAATGGAACGTTTTGTTATTTGAAATATTCGAATATCGTTTTTTGAGATTCTCTTTTGTTCGACCTCGCATATGCCGAAGTACATTTATTTGCTTTTATAAAATTTATTTTAAATTATGTATTCATATTATTATTAAATTTCGTAGTTTATAAGTAATTTCTTACTGTCACTTATGAATATGTATTTTTTTAAATTTCAGGTAAGAGATCAAATACATATGCAACATACGAGAAGAAACGATTTTCCGCCCTATTTGAGAGGAAGGCGAGTCATTTCATCGATCCGGTAACTACGCAGGTACGCTTTTCGAACAATTTCTCAGCATCTGTTTTTTCTACGTCGTACAACTAAAATATTTTAAAAAGATATGACAAAAAAAAAATTAGGGTAAATTTCGCACCCAAAAAAGTTTCACCGATTAGTGTGACGGATCAAACTATTTTACCAGTGAAAGAAAAAATACGTAGGCATTGATAATCATCATCAGCCTGTATCTGTCCACTGTTGAACGTAAGCCTCCCGCAGAGTCTCCATCCTCTTTGATCCTCTGCCTTCCGCATCCAGGTCACTATTATTTTTATGTCGTCAGTCCATCTTGCAGGGGGTCGGCCAATGCTTCGTTTGCCAGTTCTTGGGCGCCATTCTAATACTTTTCTTCCCTATCAACCGTCGTCTCTTCGACAGATATGTCCTGCCCATTGCCACTTTAGTGTGCCTATTCGTTGGGTAGCCTCCACTACTTGAGTTCTTCTGCGTATTTCCTCATTTCGGATTCTATATTTTAGCGCCACTCCACACGTGGATCTCTCCATAGCACGCTGGGTGACCTTTTATGTTTTTAAGTGATTTTAAATTGAATAATAATGTCTCCTTGAGACAATATCAAGAAGGTAAAATTATTAATCAGTAACACAGGTAAATGATTGGTTATAAAGTCCAAGTCGGAACTATAAGTAGTCTCATCCATTCAGTCTATAGTTTGGTTCGAGACCCGAGTGGTACTTACTAAAATAAATAGACTGTCGGAAAGTAATAATATTAAGCTTGTGAATAAATGAAGACTGATTGAATAATAAAAAATAAAAATATACATATTTTAAATTGAGCTTGTACTTTATACTTTCAGTGATTTTACAATAACAATTTATTTTATTACTTTTATAAACCCGGTTAATATTAATTACTTAGTTAAATATAGAGGGTTCATGCTAAATATTCTTGAGCATAAATATTTTTAGCATTCACTTTGAGATCCGTTTTGTATAAACAATTAAAACATTTTCAATGTGTTTTCATACGTGTCACGTTGAGTAGCTCATGTTTAGGTAAAAATAAAGCTCAAGTAATTATTTGGTATACATACACTGTAAACATTCTGCGCCTTTTCAGATTAAAATAGTCCATCACATGTTTTTACTTTGTAAAATTGTAACATAAACTTCCGTCTTATTTTGAGTTTCATTTTGAAGAACTTTGCTTTTCGCGATTCCCAGGGGAGCATTTATCCTAATAATATAATGACTTTATAATTTAATTAATTCGCATTAACAACGCTGAGGCATTATTCGTAATTGCGGCCTCACAGAACACTGCCTTGTGTGGCCTTAACTACGGAACATACTTGCGCTCAACTATGGGACATATAACTATGGGACATACCTCCTTGAGGTGGGATGTGATGTGCATATTCTCAGTTGAGGAAAATGGCAGTGACGATAAAGCGCTCGGCTGTTACGCGGGTTTGAAGCTTCGTTTCCCATAAAATTCGCTTCTTATTTTAGGCATATGATGGTGACAAATTAACGAATAAAAATTGTTTTAACTAAAATGACCCTCGCTCTGAAGCTCCGCAGCTACAATGTATGCAAAGTTTCAGAAGAACCTTCACGATTAATAAAAAAAAGCATTTTTTTATTTTCTCCTGCGAAATAACAAAAAATATTCTCTACTCTCTAAGATATACTAATATTTATGTTGGCATCAGCATGATATAGCCCTTGCTGACTGATTCCAAAAACCTCGATGCACAATCTTTCGACTCTTATTTCAGTTCGCTTGTCGTACATGTATGTGTCGCCATATTGACATTTTGGACAAGTCCGGTCACGGGAGTGACGTTAGTTATAGAAATCGCCACTTGCGGCGCTGGGTGTTATCGACTACGGCGCGGTGCGCAGTCAGAATTGTTTGCCGACGGCGGCGAGGTCATATTATGGTTGGCACGGCCTGAATGCTGTGCTTAGGTCCGGGCGCGAAGTTCGTAAAGTTATCGAAATATATATGTCAATATCCTTCAGAAAAAGTCTGTGTATTGTTAATCTGCTACTTATCCTGCCACCACGCAACTGAATAACCACCTTTTTAGAGAGGAGGATGTTAATTTGTTCTCCTTTGGCTTGTCATTCTTCACAAAGTCGTCCCGCCGTACAAATACTAGTATTCTCCGCAGACAACGGTGTTTGAAACTTAGCAGCATAGACTTTACGTCTGACGCTAGGATTTACATCATTAATAGCTAGTCTCCGTCCATTTTAGAACGTAGCTTCCTGCACGAGTCTCAATTCTCTTCGATCCTCCGCCTTCCACATTCAGATCACTCCCGTTACTACAAAATATAAAAGGATAGTACCTATAGTCGTAATGGGTGCCCAAATGCAAGTTCTAAGATTCTTGCCTGCAATGTACTATTGTCATTGATCTAATTACTGTACAAATCTTAACATTACTCTCTGACGGTATTTTCTTAAATGTTTTTCCAAAAAAGAGCTATCTCATAGTTATCTTTCGCATGATAGTCGTGCGCTCTTACCGTCAGCCTTTGTGCGGCCAGATCTGCGGGACATACCTGCGTTTAAGGTGGCATGTGATGTTCACATTCTTGGATGTGCAAAGACAAAGGTTGTGGAGGGGGGACACCTCGGGGCTTCCCAGGTTGGCTTATGCAGAATGCGGGCGATAATTTGTCTTCCGTATTAGTATAGAACTCAAAGTTTTCGAAGCAGAGAGAGAAAAATAAATACAGACGATAAAATATTAAGCAAAAAGTCTACAGATAGATAGGCGGTATGAGGATAGATGAAAATTTTATATCGATTTTCTGATGATGTCTTTATTATCGCCGATAACTCAAGTAAACGTTTTTTGTATTTTTTAAATATAAACATTAAATACACACATTGTGTGGTAAAGATTTGAAGTTGTTGTGTGCGTGTAGGCACTTTTCTTATATAAACACACACAAGAGAGCACCTGCTGAGGGTCATAACGGCTTTTTCCGATCAAAACTCTTTAAGTTTTCATTTGTAAATGATTAATAAACGATTACATTTATATTCTGCATTGCTTATAAATGACATACAAAGAAATTTAATTGTTCTCAAAAATAGAATCAATATATAATCCACGATATCTCCCCATATTACTCCCAGATTTCTGAGATCCACACAACCTCTCACATCCAGCCCTGAAAATGAGAGAGTCCAACTCTGGCAACAATTCGCATCAGAGGATTTCATTACTCCAAAGGAAAGCCTCTCAACTGGCAAGAACCTTGACTGGCGGACCTGGACATCCCTGAACAGATATAACAACCCGAGTTGGTAGAACAAAGGACAACATCGAGCGGTGGGGAATGCTTCGGCAGGGAGAATCACTATTGTGCGGCTGTGGAGACCTGAAGACCGCCTCTCACCTAAGATCTTGCTCCATGTGCCCAACAAGCTGCACATATCAGGACCTAATGCTGCGCAACACACTGGCTATCAATGTTGCCAGATACTGGGCAGAAATAATTTGACGTCGCTGACACGAAGAAGAAGAAGATCTCCCACATTAACGTCTGACAGTATCATCCTAGTTCGCTTAGTTTAAATAGATGATGTGTGAATGAATTCACTCTAATTACGTCGGCATATACAGCGATTCAGCAAGTCTTAGCCATAAAATAAAGGTTACCCAGCGTGCTATGGAGAGATCCTTGCTCGGAGTGTCGCTAAAAGATAGAGTCCGAAACGAGGAAATAATACGCAGAAGAAATCAAATAGTGGATGCTACCCAACGAATAGGCACACTCAAGTTGCAATGGGCAGGACATATCTGTCGAAGAGACGACGTGTTGGAATGGCGCCCAAGAACTAGCAAACGAAGCATTGGCCGACCCCTGCAAGATGGACTGACGACATAAGAAAAAATATCTGGAGTGACCTGGATGCGGAAGGCGGAGGATCGAAGAGGATTGAGACTTATGCGGGAGGCTTACGTTCAACAGTGGATCCAGGCTGGTGATGATAGTGATACAGCGATACGCCATCCTCAAGGTCTTACCAAAGAAGGCAATTCGAATTAAGATACGCAACCACGCATAAACACAACGCGTGTCTCTTACTTCTCATGCACACACCTGAATTTATTAATTTTGTAAAAATACTAACACGTTTATGAAATAGCAAACCAGAAAAACTTCCTTATTACCCCATTTGGGATAATTTACCCCGGTTCCCCGACCGCTGATCTAGAATCACGGGAAGGCCTTCAGCTGCTTTCTAACAAGTGGATTTTTGCGTGTTTGCAGTAACGGGTCCCCATCGGGGTCTCCAAAAACAGGACGGGACAGGGAGGGTTTTCACCAAGCGATACACCATCCTCAAAAATGCATACATCATAGAATCCACAGATGTTATAAATACAAAGCTGTGTGTTATAATATGTGAATAATTCTGTGTGTGTCTCTAAGTAAAATAATATTTTTGAAATATAGAGTTGCGGTTTGCAAAGTGCAGTTTAACAAAGGGCTGAAATCCTCTCCATTATCCGCTATATTAAATGATAATTTCATTATTTCTCTGTGGGATTATGCGCTTCAAAATAATTATCGGATTAAGCTATTAGTACTACAGCGGATTGTGCCAGCCACTGCATGAAAATATGATGTTGGCGCAGTTTTTAACAAAATTGTATTACTGAAAAATGCATTTTTTGGGCATATAATTAACGTAAATGGCTTATCAAAAATACGCTGAAGTAAGCAAACATTTTTACTAGCTTATAGTACATTGTAATTTTTTTATTATTGTTTTTTGTCAATTTAATTATTTTTCTGGTTCTTTTCTATAAGACGCTTATCATAGTGCATATGGCTAAGCACTGCATGCGGAGTGTCTATCCGCCAACGTCATTGACTACAGCCCGGGATTCGCATCATCCTTATGGTCGAATGGGTGGTCTTCACGGGACGACTTTCGTCTACCACAAATTTTAATTAATAGGCTATGACTGGCGTTTTACGAATGAGGGATCAAATTCACACCAACCTAAGTAGGGGTATTTTAGAGCTAAGAAATCGATTAAAAATTATTATTTTTTTAATCTCCGTCGGGGATCGAACCCACGACATTTGGCTTGCAAAGCAAACGCCTTGAACATTGAGCTATACCCGCTGGCAATAAGCAGGATCAGTGATTTGATTTGGATTTTGGGACATTTGGCCGATAAAAAGCTGCTTAGTGGCTTCAATTTTCACTTATCATTTTGTATACGATTAGGATTCAGGCCATTTCGGAAGACTTCAAAAGCATTATTAATGATATTTATATTTTTGATATATACAATAATCGCAATATCCATTAAAGCAAATTACACAAGTGAATAATTCATGGATAATTGATTCGCGGAAGGTCCTACAATTTCTCAAAATCGAAACGCAACTAATTTACTTAAACTAAACAGGGCGAACTTTATTTATTTAATAATTCGAGATGAACCTTCAGAATTTCCAACAAAGTGACCCGGCCTTGTTTACACGGCCAGTGATCAGGCAAACATCCTGCGACTTTATTTGTGTAAACGCATTTAGGAGAATAACGACAGACAGTTATTGACAAACTCAATCATACATGAAAGTTAAGACCATTTTTCAAAGCAACTAAGAAATGTTTAAGGATTGGCCAACGTGATAAGGTATTGATAAATGGTGTCTATTCAGAACGATGAGAGCCCGGAGTCTATGTGCGTGCTAAACTAGATTTTTTTCATCACATCGAAGAACAAGAAAGTATTTTGCGATGCGGTTATTCAGTTTGAACTAATATATATATCCTTCATAGGACCGCACTTCACGAACTATGAGGTTCTCAGCATAATCAAGGAAGATAGGCATCTAGTAAGAATCATGTCAGAGAGGCAAGCCCGATGGATCTGTCACATCATGCGCCACGATGGTCTTCTTCACGATACTGTGGAAGGAATGGTTGAGGGTAGCAACTGTAGAGGGCACCCTAGACGGGAATATTTGTATTAAGTGTTCGAGGACATGAGTTGTAGCTCTTATGCTGAGCTTAAGAGGATTGCAGAGGACCGAGAGGAGTGGAGATCGAGATGCAAGATTTTGTTGCTGCAAACCAATCCACCGGATTGATACTACAAAGAAGAAGGACCTCATGACCAATTGTGTCTAGTATTCTATATGTACTAAAATTAATGAATCGGTGAAAAAGACTAAGATGCATTAAAAGTATACAAAAAAAACTTATTTATTTACCACGCATCAAAAGTACTTGAAAAAAAACTTGCTTATAAACCTTAAGCATCCTTAGAAGAAGTTCCACCCTGGTCCACGTTCGTCTCTTGACTAACCTATGATATTAGCTGCCTTGTCTGTTACCTTTCTCTGTGATTTCTTTTAAATATAAAACAATTATTATTTTAAGGTTCATAGAGGATTCAACCTTTAATCTGTCGCGTGGTAGTGGAGCGTTTCTATGATCTCGACCCAACTATTTACCCTTTCTGAAGTTAACTCGGTAACGATTGCTTATGTTTGTTTCAAAATTACTGGAATCGGTGTATTGATTCATTTTGGTGATGAATCAATATACAGGTATGTATTACTCGATGTGAACCATCATTGAAATATTAATACATTAAATGATACAGTTAAAACAAACAACGCATGAATGACTTACACAACCTTTCGTTTGTAGCGCATTTGATTGAAAAAAAAAATATCTTTCAGTCTTAAACTAATTGTAATTGCTTTTGGTTCCACACTTATTCAAAAACATTAGGTCATATATTTGAGTACAGTTATAGATCTATGACCATTGTTTCTCTACGCAGTTATAGCGTGAGATGTGTTTTTTTATCCCAAGTTCTGCTATGCTCGTATTTTTATTTTTAGGTCTTGTGAGGACAAAAAATGGCACTAAGCAAATGGTCAGTTTTCTGATGATAGGCGGCCAAGAGATATCGATTGTTTAATCGCAGCATCCCGAAATTAGATTTCGGAGCCGCGACCTTTGAATTTCCGCTCCGCTGGTCCGGCGCCGAGTTAATTTGCCTTTTTTTCACAATTACGTAAATAGCTTTCCTTTTTTATCTCGCGGTGAGGCCTTACCTATTGGACCGTGGAAGAATTTTAATTCGTATCTGGGACAAAATGTTGCGACTCGCCGACAAGAAAATCTCATCAATTCGTTTATAGTCTTAGGCTTAGAATTAATTTTCATCGCATTGAGCGATTGGTTTCAGATAGCAATTGAGAAATCGCTCAGCACAATTCGTATTATTCTTTTTCGTTTATACCCTACCCATCTAGAGAAAAACTTCTACAAAAACGGTTGCTATAATGTCACCTGACATGATTTTTACATCGTCATAAGTGAACTAAGTCATCTCAACCGAAGTTATGTTGAACAGAAGAGGCAAAATTATTTTTTAATATCCTGCGACCGCACCCGGCAGTCACCACTATTACAATAGTTTTAAATGCTACTGTCGTGTAGCATTCTTATTTTTGATAGAATCATACAGCACGGATATCAAAATTATTTTTAGACACTATCTTTATAGCGATTTTTGATTATTTAATAATTCTATGTAAATCTCAGTACTAGAATCTGCTACTTCCCGCTTTTTCAGGATGAAGTATACTTAACTATATATATATCAACATGATAAGATCACACACAAAACAGTCATCATTTAAAATATCACCCTAGGGCCTAGTGTCTACTATAATACTGGAATGTAATATAAGGAGAAGATATATAAGTAGCTATCAATTCTCGCTAACCTTACCCTTTTTATAACGTAAAGCGTGGTATTTTTATATTTTTGACATCGCTTTTTACGCAATACGAGATAAATGCGATGTAGGGTGACGAATACAGCTCTTGATCACGTCAAATATTTTTATAATATTCTTTAAATATACTTTGTCAATCAACAATAAATTCAAATTATTCGGAAGTTCGGCATAGTTTATTTTGAATAAGACATTCTTTGTAAGTCCAATTGCAATGATTTGTAAGTCCCATATTCTCAATGCTAAACTTTAGGAGCAGCGTTAATAAAGAAAAAAAAATATGAATCGTTTATTGTCGTTGTTTATTATTTGCGTATCAAATTCCTTAAAAATTCAGAGACTTTTTTATATATTCTACTACGATATCCATTAAAACTGTTCAGCTAGGTACATTTTTTTTCAATTGACTTTAAGATGAAATACTATCTTGTTCACTCAATAACCTCATTATCATCTACAAAATTGAACCGGGATACTCATTATATAACGGGAAGAAATGTACTTACCTCACACATTTTAAACAACTTTATTTTATATCTGTCGCTCACCACATTTGGACGCCACTTTCACAAGAGCCTTTTCTATCGAACGTCACATATATTTGACATATATGTCCCTTTACCACTTGTCTACTTTTTTTATTTTTATGTAAGCACATACAGGAGAATACCGACAGATGGTGATAGGTAGTAATTCTGAAGTCTCATCTGTGGAATTCTATGACGCTTACCATAGTGCATATGGCTTAGCGCTGCATGTAGAGTGTTGATCCGCCAACGTCATAGACTACAGCCCGAGATTCACGCATCATCCTTATTATTACACGAATTTTCTATGAATGGGTGGTCTTCACGGGACGACTTTCGTCTATCACCAATTTTAATCAATAGGCTATGACTGACATTTTACGGGTGAGGGATCAAATTCACACCAATCAGGGTACATTAGAGCTTAAATTAAAAAAATAAAAATATTTTTTTAATCTCCGTCGAGGATCGAACCCACGACCTTTGACTTGCAAAGCAAACGCTTTGACCATTGAACTATTCCCGCCGGCGTTATACTAATTTCGTCGGTATTTATTATTATTTGATTTCGTCTCCGTATATTAGAGCCACTCCCCTCATAGCAATCTGCTCTACACTGTAACCAATATTTTGATATTAGTCAATTTATTGAAAGTCTTACTATATTTGTGACCCGCCACTCCCGCTGTGAAGGTAACGCATGCTGGGCCGGCGGAGTGCGCGAGCCCCTCATAATGAAATACATGTCAACTCTGGTATTTTTTATACAAGCTAAAATACTCAAAGGGAAGCTAAGGACGTTCCGCGTCCATTACTCAAGTGGCGGCCACTTTGAACTTCGCGGAAAAAACCTCTGAGCGAAATGTTTCCGCTTTCCGCGAAACGGAATCCAAGTGCGCAACTCAAAAATTCGTCATCTCTCGTACCTTCGGTGGAATACGGTGTGAACAAGAAAACAGGGCAGAACAAATATTTTTTCAAATAATATGCGTCGTGGTTCGTAAATAATTTAACAGATTACACACGCAGTGGTGCCGCTCTTGTTTACAATATATGCACTGAAGTTTTTGTTATAAGTTGTTTTTATTGATGTGTACGTGAGTTTCATTACAAAAACAAAGTAGGTCGCAGAGTAGATTCTATGCATTGTTTAGGGTGCATACTTTGTATAGTTTCACGTGGGTAAAGGTTTATAATTACTAGCAGCCGTGTGAACTGTGTGGCGACAACTTGTGCTCATCATATACTTCAGCTGGTGGCGAGTTTATTTCAAAGAATGATCTTATTGAAGCATTGGCCAGTCATAGCATATTAATCAAAATTGGTGGTAGACGAAAGTCGTCCCGTAAAGACCACCCATTCATAGTAAATTCCTGTATTAATAAAGAATGATGCGTGAATCTCGGGCTGTAGTCTATAACGTTGGCGGACAAACATTCCACATGCATCGCATAGCCATATGTAGCATGGTAAGCGTCATAGAATTCCACAGAATTACTATTACTATCGGTCGGTATTCTCCTGTATGTGCTTAGATAAAAAATGGGCTATCCTGGCTGCTTTAGTAACTAATAAGAAATGATCAGTCATTAATGTAAAAACATACAGGAGAATACCGACAGATTGTGATTGTGATTTTGATGTTTCATCTGCGGATTCTATGGCACTTACCATTATACATATGGCGAAGCGCTGCATGCGGAGTGTTGATTAATTTCTCGGTTATGTCTTTTGTAAATTCTTTAAGATTAATGTTTGTTATCTGACACCTTACAGACGGCAGCTTTTTTTTGTTAGTTTTGTTTATTCGGCAAAAAATATACATTTTTCTTCAACGTTTTTGCGAAATTTCATTTTTTAAATTAACAAACATAAAATGATTGATGTCCGCTCCTTTTTTACGCCCTTTTTTCGAGGCATTATATATTTAAAAAGGGTATCCAGTAATATTATGAATATGTTTGAGGAGCTCTGCTTCATGCCTGGCAAAAGACTTTTTACTGACTAAATTTAAATAGCATGAATAAATCCAGCGCTTTAAGCAGTGATTCCAAACATTACGCATGCAAGAGACACTTCATTTTAATATGATGTATTTTTTTATGTAAACAAGAATTAGCCTAGAAAATAAAATTTTAAAAATACACCGAGCCGTATGGCCGGAGCTTTAAGCTCTCTACTTTCAAAGATATTTTTACTCGGAGTGTAAAAACTTATATTTTTCACATTAAATATCTATAATTTAACGACGTCATTTTTGCGTGTAGATAACTGTTCATATTATGATGCCTGTCATAGCTTGTAATTTATTTTGGTGGCACAAACTGAAACAGTTCTTTGTCAGTAAATGTCTGTATTTTTAGTATATATCATACACTGCTTTGCCATTCTCACGAAAGCAAGCGTTTTAGAGTCAATCTCCGTCTGCCGGTTTTCACCTTTATGCGTTATTATAAAACATGATAATATACCGTGAAATTGTCTTCGGGTTGAGCCGTCCCTTAGGACAACGCGGTCAGGGCATCGGTAACGGGCTAATCATCCGATTTGATTAAAAAATACGATTAACAAATCAACTAACAATATGCTTCGGATACTACAGCAAGTACTCTGCAAGTACGGGGACTTCTCCCTGGAGGTTCTCGGAAACTATCTTCTTCGTAGAATCAATCCGGTGGATTGGTTTGCAGCAACAGAATCGTGCATCTCTATCTCCACTCCTCTCGGTCGTCCGCAACCCTCTTTAGTCAGCATAAGAGCTACAACTCATGTCCTCGAACACTTGCTGCAAATACTCCCGTCTAGGGCGCCCTTTACAGTTTCTACCCTCAACCATCCCCTCCACAATGTCGTGAAGAAGACCATCATGGCGCATGATGTGACCGATCCATCGGGCTCGCCTCTCTATATATGGAAACTTTATATGTTCCCAAATAGACCTTCAAGTGCAGATATGTCCTAGAATGAACAGTAGCAATTGATAGAACAAAGTGCCGGCAATTCGTAGTGACCATACGAGTATTTTCTAGCTAAGGAACGGTTATCGGGAAGATCATTGTCTAATTGCCTACTCGTTATCATCAGCATTTGTGTTCTGTCACTGATGAACGTAGATCTCCCGCTCGAGTCTCCATTACTCTCATATCTCCGTCCTCCGCATCAAGCCTCCCACAATCTTTAGTGTTATCATTTCGTGGGTTCCACTCCAATAATTTATATCCCCATCGACCTTCGTCTCTTTGGCTGATGTGTCCGCCCAGTGCCACTTGGAGTGTGCCTATTCTTTCGGCAGCGTCCACTACTTGAGTTCTTCTTTGGATGTACTCGTTAAAAAATGTAATATTTCTTGGAACGGCGCGACATTACTGACATCTGGTTATTGCATTTGACAGCACTTTTTACAAATAGGTTCGTAAATCTCATCCCAATTGAGCGACTTACAAACATATTTTTGTGTATATTATTCGTGGTTTTTGCCTGTCATTTTTTAAGATTTCTAAATACTGTATATGAAATGTTGACCTGTAAGCACAATTAGACTGCAGCCAGGCATTTACGCAACGTAAAAATAGCAAATAACAATAAGTTTTGCTCACGAGGCAACTTTTCATTGTTTTTTTCTGTGGATTCTTTGATTCTTTTAAAAATGTAAACATATACAGGAGAATACCGACAGACGGTGATAGTAATTCTGAATTTTCATCTGTGGAATTCTATGACGCTTACCATGGTGCGTATGGCTAAGCGTTGCATGTCAAGTGTTGATCCGCCAACGTCATTGACTACAGCCCGAGATTCACACATCATCCTTATTTTTACAGGAATTTACTACGAATGGTTGGTCTTCACGGGACGACTTTTATCTACCACCAATTTTAATTTATAGTATATGACAAGCATTCTATGGGTGAGGGATCAAATTTACGCCATTATTTTAGAACTCAGAAATTGATTAAAGTCCTTGTTTTATTGTAATCTCCGTCGGGCATCGAACCTACGACCTTTGGCTTGCAAAGCAAACGCTTGGACCATTGAGCTATAACCGCCGGCATATATAATAATAATATATTTCAATACTAATGTTTCTAGGTTGTGAAGATCCGTACCAATATTCAACAATTGATACGTATAAAAGAATTCCCAGAAAACATCACTTTATATGACATTTCACTCATAAATAAAAAGGAAGAAAATAAATGGTGGATGTAGCGATTCACACTACGAACCATTGCAAAAAAATGTATACTCAGTGCTGGTTGACGAGTGAAATTTCTAATAAGATTATGTTTGCTGTGAATTCGTATGTAAGCATCAATTGTATTTACTTTTGACTATTTACCACCAAATATGATCAATATATACAGACACTTTATGGGTGAGGTACTAGTTTTACACCATGTGGTATTTATATATTCTAGAAGCTTATCTTTTTTCATGTGTCCAACCTGTGGCACCTTATGGAAATAATTCAAAGCCATGGTATCTATCTATAATTATTAATATATTGATATATATGTATAATATTTTATTTTACGCATTAGTATAAACTAACATCCTTACTTACAGAACTTTTTTATATAAACACATATAGCATAATACCGACATATGGTGATAGTGATTCTGAAGTCTCATTTGTTCATTATATGACGCTTACCATGCTGAATATGTCTAAGCGCTGCATATGGAGTGTTACGCTAACGTTATAGACTTCAGCCCAATATTTTTGCAGCATCCAATTATTCATTATTATAGGAATTCACTATGAATGCGTTGTCTTTAAGGGTCGATTTTCGACTGCAATTAGTTTTGATTAATAGGCTATGACAGGCATTTTATGGGTGAGGGATTAAATACACACTAAACGTAAGTATTTATAAAGCTCAGAAATCGATTTAAAAGTTTTTTTTTCAATCTTCGTCGGGATCGAATCCACGATGTTCGGTTTGGCAAGCAAATGCTTTAACCACTCAGCTATACCCGCTAGCAAAGAAAAAATAGAACCAGTATTGTTTGTTCTAGTGAAAAAAGAAATTAGTCCAAAAAATTATTGTTCGTAAATGAAATTAACCTCATCATTTTCAAGATTTGATTCAATTAGTAAACAGGCCAAGCGTGCTGTAGTGAAATATCATATATATTATTACATTTTCTAATACTATTATGTGTCAAATATTTACAAAATTTCTCGCGAATATTGGTTAACCACAGCTGTTATGGAGGCAGAATAATACCGGCCCTAAAGTCTTCGACAAATGCGGGCCGCGAAAAAACAATATTACCATTTCTCATATTGGAGCACCAGGCAGGGCGAATGCCATTAAAATAAATTATAATTTCATCGAGCGCCTGCGTCAAAACGTCATAGAATATTGTATTATTTAAGCAACGAGTCGGTTGTTTTGTCACTTTTAACGTGATTAATAATGCACCACACTATACACTTTATATCCTCTCGCATCAGTTGACAATTCATCGCTAGTTCGCTTACAAATCGTGGATTGATCTAGTATTTGTAATAAAATATATTTCTTATAAACATTTGACAATATGTAGATTTTGAAAATATGTCCTGTCAATTTTTGTAGGACATATTGTGGTTTCAAAAGTCTGTATATTAGGGTGTCTCGACCTATCGTTCCCAGACAATTCTTTCAAATACTCATCGGTAACGACGTGGGGTGCACTGGACGTCTGTTGCACGGGACATTTAGAACGTAACTTAACCTATGGTCCAGTGATCGTAAAATTAACGAAAAAACTTAGGTTAGGTAAGCGAGACATCCAGTGCACCAGTTGTCCCGTGCACCAAACGCCCTGTGTACCAGACGCCTGTGCGACCCGCGTCGTAACCGATGAATCGTTGAACGAATTTTCTGGGAACGAAATGCGGCGAAACCGTTTATTCGTAGTCAAATTTCTGATTTAAACCAATATTTGATTTGAGGTTCTAAACTATATTTATGCTAAAGTGTCTAATTCTAATCAGTATTTGATTTGACGTTGTAAATGACTAAATATTTAAGTGTTCAATCTTATAAATTCCTCAAATTAGACTACACCACCTAGCAACTACCCTACTGTTGAACATTTTCACCTTTCAACTATATTACTTCATCAATTTCACGACCTTCTAACACCATACCTTGAAAATACACCAGTTTGAAAATTGCCAACATCTCAACTACATTCATTTATCCATGTCCGCTCTCTATACTGGAAGATATAGACACCACGAACCGCCGCCATAAAACTCTGTCGGCTGCCTTAGTCCTCGCCACATCTCATGTCAGCTTCGCCTCCCGTAACTCTTCCGAGTACATGCTGTTTGTAGTTTCCGATGGCCTTCCAGGATGGCGAGAGCCGGGGAGCTTGAAGAAAAGGCAGCCGTAGCTAATGCTCTTCTGCGGCAATCTTAAAACGTGCTTCAGCCAAGTTCACCTATGTCTCCTTAACACACTGTAGTATGGAAGGCTGCCTCATCCGATCTCTTACCTCGTCATTCATCACGAAGTTAAATCATCACACTACCAGTATTCTACGCAGACATCCTTTTCCGAAACGTATTACTCGGTTGCATTAGCTTTTGGTAAGATACCAAGATTCACAACCGACAAGAAGCAGGCGCTGTGTAGATGACATTTTGTTTCTCAACTGCATTGCCTCCCAATTCTCTCACTTGGCAACAACCTCACCTTTCAAATATCCAACTATACCAAATACACGACCTTCCAAGTACTGTACTATGCGTCCATGTTTATAACTTACATTTTAATTTACTACTATCTCAACTACTTCACTTAGCAACTACGTCGCCTTCCAACTATTTCTCACAGCAAATTATCCCACTTAGGAACTAAAATTATATTTTTGTAGGCCAAGAAGGAACATACTTTTTCTTTATGAAAATTATATTCCAATGACATAATGTCCCATACAATTAAATTTAATAGTTTTCGCTCCAAAGATACCCATGGGGTTAATTACCCAAGTGGGTGAAATTTAACGGCGAAATGTATTTATAATTGTTATGAATGTTGGAAACGGAGCCGCGGAATAAATGTCAAAATAAAATGGCGAGCGATTCCCTCGGCCGTAAATCCGGGAAATTTTAATGAATGCATAATAGTAATTATTTTCTTCTTGTGGATGTCTGGCTTTGGCTTTGGCTCTGAAAGCTCGGACCATTAAATCGGGCCAGTGAAAGGAAACGGATGGCTTTGGGATAAGTTGTAGAGGAGGAGGACACTGATGATCATCACTGGAATGGTCTAACGATTACATTTTATGAAGCATTAACAATTGCATGAAATATTCGTTTATTTAAAATTTGGCAGGACCTCTTAAATAAATCACGTTATTTATATTTTTAGTATTAAACACTGATTATTTTTTAAACATGTTCATGAACTTGATTTCTTGTTAAATAGATGAGATTTTTTTATACTTTGTTTTATAATAATATGGATCACATCGAACATTGTTTCACTTGATGGAAGACTGCAGTTTCTCGATCCATAAAAGCTTCTTCAGTTCCAATGTGCACAAACGTACTGACCTGTCTTCTTCGTAGTAGTATCAATCCGGTGGATTGGTTTGCAGCAACAAAATCTTGTATCTCGATCTCCACTCCTCTCGATCCTTCGCAGTCCTCTTCAGCTCAGCATAAGAGCTACAACTCATGTCCTCGAACACTTGCTGCAAATACTCCCGCCTATGGTGCCCTCTAGAGTTTTTACACTGACGTGTAAATGAATATTTACTCATACGGAAAAAAGGTTTAATTTTTTTTTATATATACTCAATGTAATCCATTTTAAAACAAGGTATAAAAATTATGTTTTATTTTATATTAAAATGGATCTCAAAGTGAATGCATAAAATATAAATAACATTAATTTCTCTTATTTTATTTCTATTTTACACTATGTCCCCGATAAGCTATAGACTAAACAAACTATGCGTGAATATCGGTCATTTGTATCATGATCAATGCATCACGTACAGCGTTTCCATATTTTAAATAATGGCAAGCGTCATATAATTACAATGGTATGACCACAGTTCATAAATAACTATAAGATCGATGGGTACGACATTCTACCGAGTGTGTAAACATGTAAGCTTAACAAACGGGGAAAACCCACCGAGGTAAGAACTTCTTTGTTGTGGCTCTTGCGTAATTATCCTAGGAATACAATACGTTATTTCCACTTGAATTTCATATACATATATATATTTTGCTTTATTCTGGAACATGATAAAACTCTCTTTGAGGATTATTTTTCGAAATTAAACGTCGATGATATTAATACTTCAATTCTTATATTTTTTGGTTTCCGTAACATAAAAGAGAGCTGTCCATTGTTATAAAATACTTATATTATTTATTGTAAGCTTTGATACTAGTTAATATTACAATTTTGTAATAGGAAGCCTACAAGAATTAATGCCGCTCTGCGTACAAAGTATCCGCTTCTTTGATTTTCGCTTTGTAGAACCATTTGAATTTATTACAGAAGAATAAATGGTGAATAAAGATTATTAATTAGGCGTCTTCAGGCGTTTATCGTAAGAATGCCATCGAAAACTGACAGATTTGTAGGATGACAAATTGTCGATTTTGTACGAAGGTAATGTAAGATTGCATAAAGCCATAGTATTGCCATGAATGTTATCGACGGAATATAGTATGTTATTCATTTGGTCGATTCTTATAATTTTTTCTGTTCTTGAATTTGAAATTGGTTTATTATCATTTCAATATTGAATATGTTTATGTCGCAATTCATACTCATAAATGTTTGTCCATTGCTTGACATACTATACACAGTATTCCAACCGCTTGATTCTCCACCTTATGTTATGTTCTGCGTTCCGCATCCAGACTCCTTCTGACATTCTTTGTTTTGTCTAAGTAATTCAGTCGATGCTTCCGTTTTTCAGATCATGTCTCTCAGTTTCACATTTACTCCTAAATTGGAGTATATTGCCACCACAAACTGCGACCCATCTACGTGTCAATTGTCAATTTTTTACCACTAACAAAAATGTTGATCTAACTTAGTGTCAAATTTATTTGTAGTAAATGGCAAGGTAAATATTGAGAGTTGTCAGCTCAATCGCCGATTTAGTCACCAAATATCCTTTAAAAAACACATTGCCGTAATATGACATTAAACGTACATTTTTTAACTTCAATCAATGCTATATTAGTCATGAATTGAAAAAAATATCTTACACGAGTTTTCGTTGATAAAATATTGATAGACTTCAATTTATTACTATCTTTATGATTAGGTTTCATATAACGCTTCATCATCGATCTAAAGCTAAAATATTTTGTGACACAATCTCAATTCAGTGTTGTGTAATTATATTCGATTTTATTATAATAAATAACTGGCAAGCCCCCCAACTGGCAAGATCTTTGACTGGCGGACCGAGAAATCCCTGAACAGATTAAGAACCGGAGTTGGAAGAACAAAGGATAACCTCGAGCGGTGGGGAATGCTTCGGCGGGGAGAGTCACTATTGTGCGACTATGGAGACCTGCAGACCGCCTCACACATAAGATCCTGCTCCATGTGCACAACAAGCTGCACATCTCTGGACCCAATGCTGGGCAACACACGGACTACCGATGTTGCCAGATACTAGGCAAAAATAATTTGACGTCACTGACACGAAAAAGAAGATAATAAATTCAATTGCTCTAAAATTAAAATCTTAATATTTAGAGCTCTGTATGTTTCGCAGCAACTGGGGAATAGATAAATGCCAACAGTAAAGAGCTTTTAAAGTTTTTAAGAACAATTTTACCTAAAGTTTTGTTAGCGATCGATCCCGCAAACTTTGGTATGGTAGTAGACCGCTTTACGCCCTTACTCCTCAGCAAATCGCTTCCAGTCCAAAGAGCTGTAGTGTGCAGCTCTACACACGATGTAGAATCATTCTTTAATATTTTTTAATTCATAATAATAATAATTTTATTTATTCAGCCACCAGAGCTATAATTAAAATTTTACACAAACATATTGAAACCAGATACATAAAAAAGAAAACACAAATCAATAACATTTATCAATTTTAATTTTAAATAACTACTGACCATCAATGGTGGAGTTATGAGTGGAGCACCGGATGACCGCTGAATGCCTACGTGAAGGCGCATCCAGTGCCCCTCCAACCGGGAGTCCCAATGAATAATATGCATTTTTTATCAAGCGTCAACTCTTGTTACTAATGTGTCAATATGTTATATTTTATTCCATATGTTCGATTTCCTTTAAATGAATATTAAACGGTTTATTATCGTCATAAATAAATAAATAAAATGCGTGAATTACGCCTTAATTTATATATTATTGTGAAACACAGGTAGCTCCCGTATCTATTGTACATAATGTAATTACGCAACTAAGTTGATATCATATCAACCCAATCCATTAGCGCAGGCGCGACAAACATGTGGCCTGCGAAGCTCTCTTCTTTTGCAAATAAATATTCGGAGCCCCGACCATTTATTACTCTATGGATTTGATACAACCATGAAAATGTGTCATTGCTCATGATATTTATTTGTTCAAGATACTCAAACTTGCTTTATAAGTTCGCCAACGAACAAATCAAAAAGTCTGAACGAATCTTCTCAAATAATACAGGAATTAGCTGTTTACGTGACATTTTGCCTTTCCCTTCTTTAACGTCGAATTATTAGTAATATATCGGAATCAATGCATCTCAAGACATTCCTTTTTAAAATTATTTTGTTATTTTTAACTAACACCCTCCTCTCTTTAAAAATGTTGTTATTCAGTCGCGTGGTGGCAGGATAAGGAGCAGATTAACAACACAAAGACTTTTTCAGAAGCACATATATATTTCGATAACTGTTCAAACTTGCGACCCAAGCGAAATAACTTTTATTATTAATAATTCTCGACCGTCGGCACACAACTAGCGCACTCGTGATGGGCTGTCGCACAGCGACACAAGTGGCGATCTACGTATCTAGTCCAAAATGACAATATGGCGACACATACACGTTTGCTTGTCGTACACATACAGATTGTATATCGAGGTTTTCGGTACCAGTCAGCAAGGGCTATATCATGCTGCTGTCAACCCACGCAGAAGAGAAATCCTCTATTGAGAACTGTCTCTCAAATTAAAATTATGTGAACACTTATAAATGCCATTGATTTTCATTAATAATTTAAAACATTAAAGTAGTCATGACTTCAATTTCATTGACTGTTAATACATTAATTTTAATTTTACTTATAATTCTCTTTCTCGAAATTAACGCTTTTCATCTTCTCATTGAAGATAAAACGCGTTCATTTTGATCGAATTTGTGTAAAATTAAAATGAAATATCTGATCAATTATTTAGATTTACTTAAAATAAATACTCTGACTTTATTACTATTAACTGTAACATCAATATTTAGGGGAATCACAGTCGACGGGAAATAATCGATTGGCTGAATTCGGAGAATTTTTCAATTAAAATTAATTACCCCAGACGTTTTTATGGATCAGAGATTTTTTGTTGCTAATTGATGATGCATCATCAATTCACAAATAAATTTATCATCTGTGGACAATTAAAACATCTGTCTCCTGCTGTCTGTAATGTGGGTATCAGTATATTAGAGTATATACTCGTATCTACCAACGTGTCGGGAGTTATCTTATCATAATTAAACAATGGTCGAGTTATCTTTGAGTACTTCTCAACGCAACCAACGTGCCATCAATACAATGCCTGTATTATCCCCATTTTTCTACACAGCTGCGAATCTTGGCATCGTACCAAAATGTGCTAACACAACCGTATAATTGATTTTGAAAACGGATGCCTGCGGGTAATATTGGGGATATGATGGTTTGACTCCGTGACGAATGACGAGGTGTGAAAACGCCTTGCTACATACTGTAATGATTTAAATAATTTACGCAGCTGAGCTTTGGGAGGCGGATCTTACATTGCATTAGGCGAGGATAAAGCTTTGTAGCGGCAATTTGAGGCGAACGTATGCTCCAGTTGGGAGAACGTATATGAAATGATGATAATTATTCACATTAACGCTTACCATCTTCGGTCTACTAACTTACACAAGTAATGACTCCTAACTGATGTCTGCTATCTGCAGAATCCATTTCCCAACCTTACCATTTCCTTATCCATTCCCACGTATTTAGTGGTTAGCAACGTGTTACCAAAGAAGGCAATTCGAGACTCGCTGTAGTATTCTAATTTCGCAGCCTTAGACTGAGGTCTGTTTGACATCTAACTGATGCACCTAGAATCACGGGAAGGCCTTCAGCCACTCTAACTTGTAGCTTTTTTCGTGCGCCCAGTAACGGGTCCCCATCTGTGTCCCAGACAGTGAAAGTTTTCACCAAGCGAGTCTACAATATTGCTCAAAAACTCTCATTAATGTTATTATTTATACATTTTAAACCGTGTATTTAGTTTGTAAATTATTTACAAATTTTCTTATCATCGCAGGGGAAAGAAAACTTTTCGACACATGTGCATTTTTTCAAAACGGAAATACGTAATATAAGTTGTTCATCATGTTTGAGGTGTGTTTGTTGAATGTCATTTGTACCGAAACCGTGTTAACAAGCGTCTAAAATCACGCCTTAACACCGGCTTAAACATTTGCTTGGACGTCCGTTGTGCATGGTTTCGGTCGCCTTTGACCAGAACTCAATTATTGTTATCGGGAACTGTCTCCGCTCCAGAAATGGAATTGGCAAACGGACGGAGGCCGAGTGACAGCTTACCTCAGTTACACTTTAATACCATAAGTTGCTATGAAGCCTCGGCCATTGTTCAAACAGAATAACAGCGCAAACAGATAACAGTACTTGATACTATTACTGTTTCAAGTGAACTGTAACATCTCTCATGTTCAATTTCAGAGTGAACCGTTCCATTATTCGTATGTCCGTTCCACTTACTGTTAGTCTGATTTTATTATGCTCAAATCAGTGTACTAATGTATCACACAAAGTTAATCTATATACTCTTATATACAATATTGTTGCTTTTGGGCTTAGCCGTGTGTGGCGAATTTATTTTAACCGATATTTCGACCGCCATTCAGGATTGATGATTTAGTTGAGAGTTTGTGTCAGATTTTTTTTTTTGAAGAAGACCCCTGCAATGGCTGTCGGAATATTGGTTAAAAGAAATTCGCCACACACGGCTAAACCCAAAAGCCACAATATCAAATTTGGCCGTGAAAACCTAAGAAGTTATTCTTATATACAAATTTAGGTATATATGTAGTATTATTTGTTATGCTTATTACATAGCTACGCATCTAAACTATTAAAACATCATGTCTTTAATAGACTAACGTGATGCGAGTTTAAAGAAAAATAGTTTAAGTTATTCTATAGTTTACGGAAAATATTATTCATTTTCACCTTCGTCTTTAGATCGTCTGTATAATGGAAGATTGCCGCGTCAGCTTCATAACTTCGTAGTTCTATACCATATACCAAGTCTAGCCATCATAACCTCAATATTTTGTGCAAAGACCACACTCAAAAACCAATGATATGATGATTTTGGATTTCTTGGATCTTTGGAGTTTTTTTTTTCTATTAGAGAGATGCTAGGATACAAGAGGTCATGAATAATATACATCAGCTATTTGGTATTACTATCACATATTGGGCATCTCCATACATTTTTTTATCCCTAAAACATTACTTCCATAGAAATATGCATTTAAAAAAAGATTCATTACATTAATTGGTTTACAATAGCTTAAACTAAAAAGATTGAGATCTTTTTAAGTAGATTTGAAAAAAAAAAGTTTTCCGAACTCTAAAATACCGGGGGGTTGGTGTGAATTTGATCCTTCACCCGTAAAATGACAATCATAGCCTAATAAACAAAATTGGTGGTAGACGAAAGTCGTCCCGTGAAGTCCACCCATTTATACTAAATTCCTGTAATAATAAGGATGATGCGTGAATCTCGGGCTGTAGTTTATGACGTTGGCGGATCAACACTCCACATGCATCGCTTAACCAAATGGAACATGGTAAGTGTCATAAAATCACAGTTGAGACTTCAGAATCACTATCACCATATGTTGGTATTCTCCTGTATGTGTTTATATAAAAAAAGATCAGATAATAAATCTTCTGTCCAAATTTTGTAACATGAAAAGGGAGTGTAACACCAGGCAGTAGCTACCACCGGATGGTGTTATTGTATCAAATTTTATACCCAAATCAAACAGATCGACGGCTGACTGTAACTGCTACCTAACCAGAAGTTGACAAGCATTCCGATATAACGTTTTACTGGCTATCTTTGTGTGTTAAAAATGAACGCGCAGATGTAATCGTAGTCTCCCGTGACGGGGGTTCGTTCAGGACCGTAGAACCTCTGTAACGGTAAACAGTCAATCGCTGGAGTTGATTATTAGTTGCGCGTATCGCATTTTTTAATCGCTCAAGAAAGTGAGGCGATTAGACGCCCCAGTTACGTGTAAGTGTTACGTGTCGCTGGAACCGAGAAAGAGTGTGAAATCATCAGCGGGGAACGGTGGCACTCGCGACTTCTGTTGGTGGGAACAGCCCGAGTCTAGAACAATGTATAACGTTATTATAAGTAAATATAATAAATAAATAAATTTATTGACATCAGCACGATGTAGCCCTTGCTAACTGGTACCGAAAACCTCGATAAACAATCTTTTGTCATGTATTTTTGTCGCTTGCCATACCTTTATGTATGTGGCCACATTGGGGCTAGTTATATAATTTTGCCACCGGCAGCGCTGGCGACCGACCACGGGGCCGCGGAAGTGCGGACGGCCGGGGAGTTGGTCCCGTCCTTTTGGCGAAGTAAGGTTCACGTTGCGGCCGCGCGGGCATGTCAACCCGCGTGGTCGAAAGCTTGTAATGTTTTTAAAGTAAATATAATCTGTGCTTCTACAAGAAAGTCTTTCTCTGCTGCCCTGCTCCTCATCCTGCCTCACGCGACGGAATAACGCCCCTCTTTTTGACAAAGGAGGATGTTAATATATATATACGACTTTGATGTTCGCTCCCTGACGAAGAGTGCAGACGCAAGTAATGATTCCGAACTGATGTCTGCCATTCTGCAGAATCCATTTCCCAACCTTACTTTTTCCCACGTATTTCGTGGTTAGCAACGTGTTACCAAAGAAGGCAATTCGAGACTCGATGTAGTATAGTATACTTACTTCACAGCGACATCTAACTGATGCACCTAGAATCACTGGAAGGTCTTCAACCACCCTCTAACGAGTAGCTTTTTGCGTGCGGCCAGTAACGGGTCCCCATCTGGGTCTCCGAAAACAGGACGGGACAGGTAGGGTTTTCACTAAGCGAGCTCCCTGACGAAGTAAGAAATATAACAGTTTTCGTATATTTACTACAATTTTATATAAATTAGTATTGTTATAGACAGCTCTCCAAAACATGATATTTTAGGGCTCGAACAAAACGTCGGCGTGGAATTGATCCCTTACCAGTAAAATCATCTTAAATACGACACTTGAATAAATAAACATTACTACACGTACAGAGCTTTTACATTATCGCAATACCAAGCGTCAGAAAATCCAATGTAATTATCATTATAATTTAAATTTACAGACATTCTGTTTGGTATAAAATATATTAAATAGTATGTTATTAAAAACTGACATCAGCATGATATAGCCCTTGCTGACTGGTACCGAAAACCTCCATGTACAATCTTTCGTTTCTTATTTTCGTTCGCTCATCGGACACGCATTTGTCGTCATTTTGTAATGCCGTTAGGAGGACTAGTTTTATAGATCGCCACGGCGCTGGGTGTCAGTTGTGTGCCGACGGCGGCGAGGTCGTATTGTGTTTGGCCCGGCCTGAATGCTGTGACTTGGTTCGGGCCAGAAGTTTGTAAGGTTATCTAAATATATTTGTCAATGTGCTTCAGAATAAGTCTTTGTGTTGGTAATCTGCTCCTCATCCTGCCACCACGCAATTTCATATCTAACTTAGAGAAGATGATGTCAAAACATATGCTTATATTTAGAACAAAACTGCTCCCTTTCAATAATAAAAGTTATCGAAGTAACTTTTTTGATGATAACATCAATGATATTTTTAACTTTTGAATGAATTGTTTTTATTACTAGGCTAGTTTCATTTCATCTAAAAAGGACGTATAAAAATATATTTTAAGTCAAATCCTTTGAAAGAGAAACTTTGTGTAAAATGCTCGATTTTTATTTAGAAATGTTTGAATACAATTTCTTTCGCCAGTTATTTAAATGCGGTATTACCTTGAATCTGTGTTAACATTTTCAGGTTGAATTAATTCAAAGAATTTCCGTAATGGGTGTAAATACGTTTGAGATCATTGAAATGAAAATTAACGTATTTTGTGTTTATTGTGACTGACGGAAAAGATTTATCATGTTTCGAGTTTAATCAATGATGTAATAGATCTGTGGTCCTATTACAATATTTTCAAATATTTTGAAATATTATTTATTTATGTTTTAACATATATATATATATATAATCGTGTCGGAAACAACAGGGTCAGATCCTGTCTGCCTAGAAGTGGGCGACGTCGTTGGCGTTAATCCCGGCCATCATTAGGTCTTCCTGGGTGCAGGTACTCGGACACAGCGCACAGTCCAGAAGGTGTGACAGGGCTGCTTCACACCGCAGTCACATTCAGTCGGTCCGCTGTAAAACTGCCAGGCTTTCATTTGTGTCCTCGTCTTGCATACTCCGGTCCGAAGTCTGTTAAGGGATCTCCATATATTCCACCCGTGGTCGTGTCCAGGGGCTAGGTCCTCTTTTGGGGCAATCCAAGTATTCCCCTCAGTTGCGTTTCTCCACATGTTCAGCCACAGGATGTCTTCAGGTATCACCAGTTCCGTTGACGACTCTAGGAAACTTCCTCTTGATTTGAGCCTTGTGGTTATGTTTTAACATAATTATTATCTTTTCGCATTCAGTGATTGTCTATATGTCTTCTACAACCTACATTATATTGTCATTTGACACCCACTCTGCAAGATTTGTATTACGATTTTCAGTTCTAATCCATCATTGCCAATTTAATAGCGTGAATAACACAACCCATTTAATATCAAAACAAACAATGAATTCTACAGTTCATAAAATATCTTACAAATTATATTGATCATTTGGTTTATATTGGTATAACTTTCTACGTAAGTTTTTGTCAAAAATTAATATTTTTTTATTTTCTAACCCCAATGTTATTTAACTTATGTTACAAAGTATTATTTATAGCGATTTTATGGTCCTTTTGTCATTACTCTGAGAATGTTATAATAATTGACATTGTTGTTTAATCTTTCCCGTAAATTATTTAATGACCGCATCTCCAATCGACTCAACTATTAAATGTTCATAACAACTTCCCATAGATAATAACTTCCCCTAATACCACACACGCACACACACATAAACATATACCCATGCAAATAAACTTCATACAGCCGTATGCTTGTATGCACTCTCGCATTTGCTGTAGAAGCATTTTGTTTTAATATTGATTGAACTGTCAAACTTGATAATGTCTTCATGTCAAAGCTAAAACGTGTTATTATTTTGTGATATTGTTAAATGTATTCTAAATACATATTTTTTGTTTGATTTAAATTTAATATTTTATTTAGTAACATTCGAATTACATATTTTAATGGGTTACACTTAACCTTTTCTATGCCAAGCGGTTTTCGTATGGGGAGACCCCGAGGGCCGTCATTTTTTTGAAAAATCAAAAGCTATTTTTAAAATCGATGTATTATCAATAATTCTTGACAATACGTAGTAGCTAATTACTTCAACATGGCAGCAAGAGATGTCACTGTGTGTTCTATATTTTAAATTAACCAAAAAAATGGGACATATGATGACACAGAGGCTCAAATCAGAGCGAGAATACTCGCTCTTTTTCTATAGCCGGCCTGCTGGGCACGGTCAAGAATGCGAGTAATCTCGCTCTGGGCACAGAAGCGGTTAAATTATTTATTTTATTTAGTTCCATGTAAATTACTTATTTTATTTGTTTGATTTGTTTTTTGAGTGATGCTCAAATCTTTTATGAGAATTCTATGGCGCTTACCAAGCTACAGATGGCTAACGCTACATACAGAGTGTTGATTCGCCTATGCCGAAATTCACTCATCAACAAATTATTACAGGAATTTACTTTGAATGGGTGGTATTCATAGGACGACTTTCGTCTACCACCGATTTTGATTAATAGGCTACGACATGGCATTTTACGGATGAGGGATCTAATTCACACCAAACTATTTATAGATTTTATAAAACGATAAAAAAATTTTTAATCTCTGTTGGGATTCGATCCCACGACCTACAGTTTGAAAAACAAACGTTCTAACAACTTAGATATACCCGCGGGCAAATTTCATTACATATAAATCGCATAAAAAATTAAGTTATATTTTGGATTGAGTAACTTGATGTATTGTATTGTAATCTTGCTTAGTGAGTTTTTGAATGGGGGTAGCCTTGCGGAGGTCTCACACCTCTTCGCTCGTATTTCCCTTCCTAGTACGTAGTCACTGGTTGTGCGCAACACTTACCTGCACCTGCCCGGCGATTCACTTTCGAACCGGCGAACGGTGAACAATAATATTGTGAAACGCTCGCGTTGTGACACAAATATTACGAACGAGGAATTATGACACTTTTCGATTTATTATTAATATAATATACGAATATATATAAATGCCTCCTTAAAACTGAACATACGATATCTCGTACGGGACTCGTATAAGCGAGTATATGCTTTGTCCTATAATTCCATATGTGAACACGTTGTATTGAATATCAAGCCGACATGCTGAATTTCAGCACAATTTAATGATTTACATTTTTTTCCAGGAGCTAGAAATCAAACAAAAACGACGGTGAATAATAATAAGGATATGGCAATAGAATCAATTAAGGGGGACAACCTGTTGAGACGGTTCAGATTATTTTTAAATTGTTAGTAAATATATTTACTAATATATATTTTATAAAGACTTATCGGGTCAAGCTGGTTAGGGCACTCTACTGTTCTGGAGGTAGTAAATGCTCTCCAATGGCGGATGAACATTTATGGTCAATGGCATTAGGATGTGGAAATAAAGGGGAAAATACAACATTAAAGTTCCAAAAGATATCCGATGCATCAGCAATTACTGCAAACCAATCCACCGGATTAATACTACGAAGAAGTTTTTTTTTTTAAATCAAGGAGATATTCGAAGTCCTTCATACATTACGAATATAAACCGGAGGACGCGACTGCTTAAAAATCGAAAGAAAAGAGAAAAACCAGAACTTTTTAAATCTCGTTAAACTCTTATAAGGTATGAGAATGTGATTTCTGTGCAGTAGGAATTGCTAATTTAAATTGTTTACGAGTTATACTTTATTAATAATTTGA
Source organism: Glossosoma conforme (assembly GCA_022606575.1). Classification (NCBI taxonomy): domain Eukaryota; kingdom Metazoa; phylum Arthropoda; class Insecta; order Trichoptera; family Glossosomatidae; genus Glossosoma; species Glossosoma conforme. Next base: position 206,897 of record JAGTXR010000399.1, read on the forward strand.
CTTTTTAATATTCGATATGTATATATACGACTTTTTACGATTTGGCGTGAAGTTACCCAAAAAGTAATTCAATCATCCAAAATATTTTTTTATTACTTCTCTATTAAATTACTTATTACTTGAACCCAAGTTTATAAAAACAAGTAAAAACCATGATATTATGTGCAAATATAACTTTTTATGTTTTAAAACATGAAATTTTTCATTTTGTTATGAAATCTTAGGTTCAACTAATAACTACATCACTATATATTTTGAATACACTTTTTATATTGCTTCCTGGTTGATATTCCGAGCACTATCGTGCATGCTAACTGTTCACCTAGTTTTCGGAACACCATTTATATCAGCTTACATGGGTGATGTTCACGGGGCGAATTCGCGTCACAACGTCTACTCATTTGTGTGATTATTTTAGAAAATTTACGAGTTATTCATTTTTATACTAATATATAAATTTATTGATTAAAGTTAACAGCTTAAAAAAATATTCCAAATCTTTTTTATTCTACAATATGTTTTGTTGGGATTCGATCCTGCGATTTCTTGCTTGGTAGGAAAGCATTTAACCTCGACGCAAAAGCCTCTCCATTTGAGTTAGAGTACATTAAGTTAAGTGTTAGTACTGAGCCATAATCTGAAGTGGAACATGACATGTGACGTGTCCTGGAGTTTAGACGTTGTCTAAACTCGAGCTAACAACAACCACCGACTGTCACAATGCGGATGTAAGGGGCGTCCAAACAGTTCGCCCCAAATGGCAGAGACGGTGGCAAATAAAGGGCAGGGGGGTGTATGTACTCTCGTATAATACCTTGCGCTCCGTATTTAAGCTACCCTAATGGCTGTTGACTAATGATGTGGGACATCAACACCCACTTGAAACGTTTAGCCATCTTGACATTTCACATGGGAAGGTTTCGTCTTATGGTGCCGTTCTCATGTATTACTATGTACATGGGAATGATTGATCATTTTTGGGCGAACCGGAAATCAAAACAATTTCTGTTGTGTTTGTGGACAGGTTATAAGGAAAAGATATAAATTAGTGAAATATATACACCCTGTATTAACTTATGGCGCAGAGACGTGGAATCTGACAGCAAGTCTTACACATAAAATAAAAGTCACCCAGCGTGCTATGGAGAGATTCATGCTCGGAGTGTCACTAAATGATAGAATCCGAAACGAGGAAATACGCAGAAGAACTCAAGTAGTGGATGCTACCCGACGAATAGGCACACTCCAGTGGCAATGGGCAGGACATATCCGTCGATTAGGAAAAGTATTAGAGTGGCGCCCAAGAACTGGCAAACGAAGCATTGGCCGACCCCCTACAAGATGGACTGACGATATGAGAAGAATAGTGGGAATGACTTGGATGTGGAAGGCGGAGGATTAAAGAGGATGGAGACTCATGCGGGAGGCTTACGTTCAACAGTGGACGGACACAGGCTGATGATGTTAATGATATATACACATTAAAACTTTTTTATTATAACGACATAACGAGTAATACAAATATTTTTTAAAAATATAAATGTTACTATCAGCATAGCTGGTTGTAATGGAATAGTATTTGACATGGATTCGTTAGTGTCAAGGACATAATTCAAGGACAGCCACATTATTTCAAGCTACCGCTGCCATCTATCCGTCACTGAGCGAAGCTATCAATCTGTCATCGTAAAATACAGCACATTTTAACTACTGGAGTAAAATTCAATGAGTGATTGTGTGTAACATGAAACTAGATTCATTCAAGTGAGTAAGCGCACAGAGAAAAATAAAGACTGGGATGCCCATTGTTGTGAACCAATACCCTAATTCCGTAACAGAATCTTGCCCAGTCATATAGCCTTTCATCCCTTCTGGAAGGATATTACTATTATGTGTTTGGCCCGTTGCTCCTGGTTATTTGAAGGGTAATGTTGTTTAATAAAAGGCCACTTCTAAAGCCTCTGTTATGGATTTATACAGTGTCGTAACCCTCCATGAAGCCAGCTTGACACTTGAAAGGGTACGCTCATAAGCCATCCCGAAAACATATTGATTTTCTATGTATCTAGATTTCATACACGTTTTTAAAGTATTTCATGCTTACACGTACGTGTTGTTACAAGCGGTTTCCGGAATGTTCGGCGAAGAAACCCGTTTTGAATTTCGTACCGGAATATATTTCGAAACTATATCACGGACTGTGCATTTGTCTGAGCGCATATTCTTATTCATTCAATCTCGTGGTGGCACTTACTCCCTTGTGCACCACGCCATGAATATGTGAGCGGGCCCAAGCGCCGGACTTTCGTATCTGTACCTGAAACCCATAATGACTTAAGTGATTTATGTCATAAACGTGTATCATAATTTTAGTTCATACATCATATTGTGTATGTTTTTGATATACTCTTGCAGTATCTAAACTTCAAACTCAAACATTGATGTCAATGCTACGAACAACATTAAATAAAACTGAAGAAGCGACGTCAAATTATTTCTGTCCGGTATCTGGCAACATCGATAGCCCGTGTGTTGCCTAGCATCAGGGCTTGAGGTGTGCAGCTTGTTAGGCACATGGAGCAGGATCTTAGGTGTGAGGCGGTCAGCAGGTCTCCGCAGTCGCACAATAATGATTCTCCCTGCCGAAGCATTCCCCACCGCTCGAGGTTGTCCTTTGTTCTACAAACTCCGGTTCTTAATCTGTTGAGGGATTTGATTACATTAAAATGTAGTTACTCTCAGGTACAATGTCTACTCGTATATGTATATAATATCATATCAAGTATCACAAAACATTCACTTTGAGATGGGTTTGAAAAATTAATACGAAACAAGCACATTATATTACGATTACTGACTATAATCCTATTTTGGCCTTAGTAGCGTCGGACTAATCATACGATCTCCTTAAAAAACTGATTACTAACGCCTCAAATAATGCTGCTTTCTTTTCAAGCCCCCTAGCTTACATTTTAGATGTCGTTGGGAATTTAGCAAGTTATAATTTTAAATTAATTTTAATTAAAAAATAATAAAATAATTTGGATTCACATTTATTTTAAATGATTACATGTTTCAGCGTCCCTAGAGACCATCTTCAATAACTGAAGAATAATTATTGAAGATGGTCTCCAGGGAGGCCGAAACATGTAATCATTTAAAATAAGTGTGTCAAAAAATCAAAACTAAATATTTTTAATTTATCAATTTTTTAAATTAAAAATAATTTATAATTATAATTATGCAGTTTTACCAAGTATTTTCAGTTGATAACCTTAATGTTAAATTTAGCAAGTACCATGGTGACTGAATAAACAGTGTAAAAGAAATTTATGGCGACCATATGATCCGGCTATATATCTATAAGCACATGTGTAAAATGAAGAATTATTGATGGTGAAATAGTCAAATAAAATAAAATTAGAATATTGTTAAAAACTTTTTTAATCTTAATTATTTATCTCCTTAGATTAATTTTAAATTAATATTGATAGCTATTGATTACTGTTTAATTAAATGATTTGATTTTAATCACCGTCAAATTTCCTGTAAGCTTAAGGCGCAGTAATCCGTTTTCCGATGTTCCCAATTTAATATTTCTTATCAATAACATCGCTTCAGCTTCGTTAGTCAAGTGGTTTAAAGGATTATGCTTTGGAATTTTAAATCTTTTAAAGGCAAACTGGTCAACTTGCCGAGGGGTAGGGTCGAGATTTAAAGTGTACTACTCATGCGAGAGATCGTGGGTTCGATACCCTGAAACCAACAGTAATAAATAATATTTTTGTGTCAATTTATAAGCACTAAATTTAACGAAAATATCTTAAGTTGTTATACGTGCTTTTTTGTGAAATCGAATATATTGCATAGATAAGAATTTTAATACCGTGTTTTACTATGGATCGCCATCGACGTCGCCCACTTCTGGGCAGACAGGATCTGACCCTGTTGTTTCCGACACGATTATATATAGTATGGATCGCACTGAGCACTGTTTCACTTGATCTATCTATGAAAGCTTTATCATTTCCAATGCGCACAAACATACTGACGTAAAATGATTATTTACTGATAAAGAAATCGTTTCACTAGACGGTAATAAATTGTTGTAAACGCATTGAGAATGATTCCGGCAGACGGCGATTGTGACGCTGAAGTTTCATCTGTCAATTCTATGACGCTTACCATGTTGCATATGTCTAAGCGCTGTATATGGAGTGTTGATCCGCCCGACATTCACGCATCATCCTTATTATTACAGGAATTTACTATGAATAGGTGGTGTTATATATAGACGGTACGACTTTCGTCTACCACCAACTTTGATTAATAGGCTATGACTGGTATTTTACGACTGACGTATCAAACTCACACCAACCGGGGGTATTTTAAAGATCAATTATGGTTTTGTATCTCTGTTGGGGATCGAACCTATAACCTTCGGCTTGCCAAGCAAACGCTTTAACCAATGAGCTATACCTGCCGGCAGAGCTATATTCGCCGGCGAAGTCAGTATAAATAGGTAGTTCTATGTAAGTAAACGACATATACGGAATATATTTGTTTCATCAGTCTTCTATTATTTATTTCTACAGTGGTGGACATATGATTCATTTGATAAGAATCTTTAGAAATAATTATATTCATCATGTAAGCAACTTAATTCTACCGTTTTAAATGTCAAATAAGTATTCTGTAATATTACTCCATCTCAACGGTAGAAGATTAACGTTTATTTCGTGCCATCTCTCAGACTGGCTGTAATTCGTTCTTAATGTTTAATTAAGTTTATTCAGAAGTGTAATGTAATACGCTTATTTTTTCACTTAATTATATCAAGAGTACCTTCCAACATTCTGCTTACGTTTATATGAGGAGCTTTTCGTAGCATTTCAAATCCTCTCATTACCTCTTCATTGTTTACTTATTCGTCTGTAGGACGGAAACTTTACTCTCAATCTTAATACTCGTACATAAACGAGTATATATTTTGTAGGATTCATTTCTCAGTTAGAGTCTTTTGAATAATGTAAAAGCTTAATTATAGGGTGTACTCCTTCATGAAGCAAATCGCGTGTAGGTCTTGAGTGCGCATGGTACGTATGATTTACTTTAACGGACAACACGTTGGAAATAATTCTCAAGAGATCATTTTATTCAGTTCCAGTACTTGGATCCGTGGTGGTGCGATTACAATATATTTTGATATCCCCCGTCTTTAAAGGGGCGACAAGTCGCGGGTTCGTCACATGGCTGCGAATTAACACCAATAACTTGTTTTTAAAGCACAATTCGCATTTATTTCTGATAAAGTCTTGACTTCCCCGTTCGATCGTAACATGATGTTAATTCCGTCTTGATCGAACGGGGCTTGACTGACGACTGCCCGGAACACTGACATGCAGCGCCGCCAAGGCAATTACGGCAAAAAATCAAATTAAAGATGACAGTTGCACCAACGTAAAATGGAGCAACTGTCATAACAAATAAAATGGCGTATGCAAACGCCGTGTAATTTTATAAAATTAAAACTTGCATTATTAGATATGCATGTCAGGCGAGCGATCAAAAATAAGAGATAAAAGATCGTTTTTCAAGGCTTTTCGGCATCGATCGAAAAGAGTTATATTAAAGTGATATCAATTTGTTATTTACTGTTTTTGCGTGATTAAATTGCGATTATATTAGAACTTGTCCCACCATATGGCATCAATTCCATAATCAAGATTCTAATTAATACAATTCATAAATCAATTAATATGGACATTGCGAATGGCGGAGAAAGGAAAGATTGTCGTGTCGTATTTTCACATTGATCTTTCCCCACTTATTTGATTTTAGCTGAAAGGTTCGGTCTAGTCTAGAGGAAAAGTGCTCAAGATGTAAAAGATTGCGGGTTCGGTGAATTTTCACTTAAGAAGCTTTTTTGTTCCCTTATACTTAGAAATTTCCACAATCATTGTTAAACTGATCTTTCGCCAATTAAATGCCAAGAATTAACTGAATCACCGGTATTTTATAATAGATATATTTTTTTTGCGCCGAAATTTCTTTTAAAGTTTTTACATGAGAAATCATATTTTTTTTTTCATATAAGACTAACAATATGATAAAAACTTCGACAGATTACTGCTGTAGCAGTAAAAATAATCTTTGTGAAATATAATCATTTCATCATCATCAGCCTGTGTCCGTCCACTGTTGAACGTAGGCCTCCCGCATGAGTCTCCATCCTCTTCGATCCTCCGCCTTCCGCATCCAGGTCACTCCCGCTATTCTTCTTATATCGTCAGTCCATCTTGTAGGGGGTCGGCCAATGCTTCGTTTGCCAGTTCTTGGGCGCCATTCCAATACTTTTCTTCCCCATCGACCGTCGTCTCTTCGACAGATATGTCCTGCCCATTGCCACTTGAGTGTGCCTATTCGTAGGGTAGCATCCACTACTTGAGTTCTTCTGCGTATTTCCTCGTTTCGGATTTTATCTTTTAGCGACACTCCATAGCACGCTGGGTGACTTTTATTTTGGTCTGAAAATGAACATGGATAAAACAAAAGCCATGATTAATAGTCATATTTCACAGACCTTCGATCCTATTTCCATTGGAGGAACAGAAATAGAGGTTGTAAACGACTATACCTATCTGGGACAAGTAATACAACTAGGGCGAAATAACTTCTCAAAAGAAATCGACAGGCGCATACACTTGGGATGGGCAGCATTTGGAAAACTAAAGTACATTTTTAAAGCGAAAATATAATCATTTATTTGAAATTAAATTAATATATTTATCTCACTAACGTAGTTTCATTACATAAGAAGGACACGGTCATTAAATTCTTATTTATTTTTGTTGTGGAATAGTGCGTCTTTCTCCCTTCAAATTAAATGCAAGTGATACCTCACAATTTACAAATAAACATACGTCTCAAAAGTAATCTATGATACAATTACTCGGTAATCTTACACTAATTCCATCCGTAACGCGATACATGGAGAAAAATGCTTCCTCGTCGGAATGGAATTGTCTCCAAATATTTGTTAGGCCCCATGGCAATTATTTACTTACCCCACAATGTAACACTAAACCGTGTGGTATATAACGTTCTGTAGCCATATTTTTCCGACTCTACGCCGGGACACTGAGGTGGTGATGATTTTTTAAGCTAAAATATATTTAAAAATTCACCATTTTTTGCCTCCAAATGATTTGAACAACAACAAAAAACTCATCCCGCTTTCAATGTTTACATAAACACACTTTTTCGTTTCCGAAGATTGAAATAAAAAGTGACACGCCTTATACAAGTGTGTTGTAGTCAGGTTGTTAATTTCGTATAGATTTATTAATATTTAGTGGAATATTTTTAACACGTTGTTACGTTACTATCTATAACGGTGACGTGACCAGACTTTTCGGGACGAATGGCAACCCTAATATAACAACACGTGTTCGTGAAACATGTTCAAAGTCATACAAAACAAGGTAATGTGGGTCTTGTAACTTCCATCAGATCCCTGTGTTGCCTTAAGTAGAAACTTTTCTTCCATAATAGCTCTCTAGGTGGATGATATGTACGTCACAAATTACCTTCACACACTTCTTTCAGCTGGCATTATTCATGCTTCATCCCAAATCATTTCTACGACCGTAGCACCGACATTTACATAATATTTATAGTTCATGATGACTTCAAAGACGAAAAGAGCTCCCATCTTAAAGAAAAGACAGCTGTAGTAGCTAATCCACATAAAGGTGAGTGTTCATCAGCCTTTTTAAGGAGATCAGAAGATGGGGTTTGATTATTTCGTTCTTGGTTCAACCCAACCGACGCTATTGTTTCACCCTGGTTGTCATCCAGCAAAGTAAAATTTCCGCGCTCAATTTTGCTCAATTGTATGTCGAATTCAATAATTCGTATCCGAACAAAATTCCGCTAAAAATATTAATTTTCAGTGATTTCAGTGAAAATGCTATTTCCAGTGAAAATAAAAGTAAAAAGGAAAATAAACGTAAGTAATAAAATTAATAAGAAAAGTTTTCAAATGCAAGATATGATCTTCTACTAGTGATTCAACAAATATTTACAATTATGGCATCAAACATCTAAAAGAGAAAATACGATTTAATATTATTTTTGCAATTTCGCAGTAAAGGTGCCGTTGAAAAGCATGCTGAACAAACAATTTGAATTGAATGATAACTTCTTTGATGCGTTTGAAATAAAACTAGCCACCAAGAGATGGTACTTTGCAGCTTCCGTCGACATGAAAGCGAAAGCTTTCAAAGGAAAAATTGGTTCGTATTGCAATTCCTATAGCAATTGATGCATTGAATTTTTATCGGCAGTGCATTCAACAGCTACAAATTAATTTCGTTCTAAATCGGAAGGAGAGAGAAACATTATAAAAAAATCTTTAGAGATGTCTACTTCATATTTTTTCGATTAAAACCGCCAACTACTTCTCGTAAGGGCGTCTGACTTTTTGTACTCTAATATTTTTCCGGTTTGAAATATCAGTTTTTTCCACGAACGTTTTCGTTTTTTTGTGTTTGAGTGTCGTTTTAATCACGTGGCGTACTGTAAAAAATATTCATTTTGTCCCCAGCAGCTTGTGTCACCGATATTTCAGTTTGAAAATGCGAAAATTGCAAAAGTGTATGTAGTTTTTTTTTAGTAAAAACATCTTTAGATGCACTTCCTACACATTTTTATTTTTAGCAAGTGAATTATTCTAACCCATTACGCTTCGAGGTGAAGCACTTACTCGGGTAAACTTGGGAAGGTTGGACGCAATACCATGGATACATTTTTATTCTGGATAATTATTGTTTAGACCTTTTTAAGTCATACATATTATAAAATTCTATTGAATAATGAAAATAATAAATTTCCTGATTTTTTGTTTTGAATAAACTACAATCCGATTTTTTATCCTTTAATTTTCTGTGAAATCACTTCTTACGACCCATAGCTGAGCTATCCACATACAAGTTAAAAATTTACTGTCTTAACCATATTTTCGAAACTGTCATAATCCAAGATGATTTTCTTATCACCTTCAAATTAAAGAAATAGATGTTAATCTTTTAATCATTGAGTACATCTCTATGAACAAAAGTTAATTAAATTCACTAGTAAAAGTTATACAAATATACAAATTAATGATCTTCACAGTTTTCACAAATTAGATTTTTCTTAAGTCGGTATTCTCCTGTAAAAAAATAATTAAATTAAAAACAGCTCCCCTCGACTTGAGCTTTTTCTCCGAGGTTGAAAATCACAGCTTTTCGAATAAAGTTAGGCGAGATCGACACCGCTCCAATTAAACCCCGTCTCGGCCCGCGGGGGTTTCTCGACCCGTTCGGCCCTTTTGGCCCCTTTGGCCCTTTAGGCCTTTTCGGCTATTAATAACTCCAAGTATTACCGTCGTACACGTCAAAAGAGCCCAGTTAAAAATTTGGTATTAAATTATGTAAAATAAATATTGAAACTGTTTATTTACATAAATTCCCCAACTTTGGGGAAGCAATTTGACAAAACTAAACCTTACATAATCCAATTTAATGTAACCTCACCAAATCCTTAAGGTTTTCGAACAATTTACGCAAGATATTAAAAAAAGATAATAAAACCTTTGGCTTAGGCTAGGTTAGATTAGTTCATGTTAGCTAAGGTAAAGTTACGTTAGGTTAGACCACATAGTATAAATTTTTAATTCTGTGAATTGATAATATATTTCTCATAGGGATTTGATCGAATAGAATTTCCGCTGTGACATACACGAGTATGTATTACATCCATTTATAGGTCTACTATACATTTAAGTACTATGAGCTTTGTAATTAATATTTCTCCTCCCGGTGCATAGGCAAGGACTGAACCGCTCATATTCCTGCTTACGCTTGATTGCCTTCCAGACACTAATCTCTTCCCTCGTAGTGCACCCAAGCAATAAATTTCTGTGCATCGGAAAAATCCACCGTGAAAATATTTTCAGCCGATTGAACAGACTTCAGCATACGGCATGGTTATCCATTCAACCATTTTCCATCCAAGATATAAAAAATATTTTTTGCGTCTTCATTCTTTCTAACAGTGATTTTATTAAAATTTAAATTTAGAAACCGAAAATATTTACTGAAACTGCATACTTAATCAATTATTTATTTGATAGAAATAATTATATCTTTAATAATAATTAAAAGTTAACTTTTCCTTTACTAAATAACAATTTTATTTTGGAGTCACGTGCATTTTATTAAGTCTCTATGCCGGAGTATGCATTGAAAACGAGCGTTTTGTATTGAGACTCATAATTCGGCAGGTATATATCCGATCGGGCTAAAATAAATTTTACCTGAAAGCTAAAACCCTATGCTGCAAAGATCAGTCCAATTTCAACTACCGGAGTTTAAAGACGTTTTTATCCGAAATTTTAAACACGGTTGAGATCGTGCATACAATTTAATATGCATTTTAAATTTTAATTTACTTAGGATAAATTTACGCTGAATTTGGGTAATTGCTTATTATCGATAAAATTATTAAATATGTAGAAAATGCAAAGCATTTGTTTTATTCGTGGATTTAATTTTCTCTGCATTCTTAGAGTATATTTATTTAGTGTCAATATTCCTAACTTAATTTCTTTTCCTTTTCAGGTAAGAAAATATTGACTTTCGAACATCTAAGCAGTAGGAGTAATCTTCCTTGATGAATCATTTTGAGGGAATAGTAAGTCAAAAGCCATATACTCATATTTAGTTCTTAAAAAAATATTCTATGATGTGGGCCAGACATTTCTCTCTTATAATTTTAATTTTGAATTTGAAACTGAAACTGCGTAATTTTAATTGTTATTAAATTTTAATCAAAATATATTATGATTTTAGATTTATATTACCTTTTTGTTTAAAAAAATGTAAAAATTCCGTCTAGTAATGAGGCAATATATATTTTTTTCCTAAAAACTGACGCTTAAAAGAGACTATTAAATTATAATTGAAAAAAATCTTATAAATAGTTTGAAACCACAGAAAAAAAAACCTTTACATTGAAGTCTTCATTTTTAAGTAATACTAAAATTCAACAACATAGCTGAATCATGTTATTTGAAATATTAGCGCCGAAGAGCTTCAGCTACTTTGACAGCTGTATACAAAAAGCTTTGCATTAATCGGCGTTGAAAGTGAGCCATTTTGTTTTTTTTTTTTTTTTTATGTAATCAAATATAAAAAAGATACATTTTTACACAGTAATTTACATTCCAATCTTTTTTTTTTTTTTTTTTACATTCGCTTACCACACCACTTAAAGATAAGATCTTGTGTGTGGCGTGGGATTCATCTATGTTATTTTACAGTTTTATATAATTATACAGAGTCTTACATATTCACATTTATACATTTACATGATTTTGATATAAAACTAACATTATATAATTCAAAATTTAATACACTATAAGTTGAATTAAATCTAAAGTATATATAAATTAATAATACATTTTTGGTACATTTCATTATTTCAATTTGTTATGCAGTGACGTCGGTTCTGTTCGTTATTCTTTTAAAGTACTGTTTCACCTTTTCAATCAATATTTTCAATCAATTTATTAAACATTGACTTCTAATTGTAACATTGCCTTATATTTTTTAAACTTCATCGGCATCACCGAATTGTCCCAATCTCCTTGGTCTCGCTTGGCGTAACGACGCCAATGTTGCGAGCGTAAGTCCTTTTAATGATTAACTCGCACCGAGAAGCTGGAGTAACGACGCGTCACGCTAACTCCGCCCATTGCCACACGGGCGGGACACGTGTTCATCTCGCATGGGCGTTGCGAACCGATCGAGAACCACCCCGACTGCCGAAAATAAGTATTTCCCTGACTGCCGATCGTGTAAACTACCCCGACTGCCGATACTGAGAACCATCTCAACTACCGATCGCGTGAACTACCTCGAATGCCGTTCCCGCGAACAACCCCGACTGCCAGCAACCACCGGCGGCAAACAAAATAGCGAGCGCATTAGTCCGCGACTGGAAATGAGAAAATTAAAACCGCTTGTGATACAGATCACGCCAATCTGTACTGATTTTGAATACAGTTTTATACTTGTCGAGACTCTATTTCATGATTTAAGTTTTCGATATGTTAATATAGAATGTACCTCATTGTAGGAACAGAGCGTACTAACATCGCAATATATAAGATTAAAATGTGAGTTCGGCATTCATCTTTGGGCTTGAGCCCCAAAGTACGTTTCAGACCTTACAAAGCATTTACGTCTAACATTAAATCCATGTCTCCGATCATTCATCATTGACGTAAGGTTGATTCACTCAAGACACGTACTCACGCTGAGAAGCACCTAGGACAAGCAATTTTCAAAATTATTTCCTTAAAATTATCGGTGACTCTAAAATAATCTTACATCATCTGTTCTTTCTCTTTTTTATCTCCATCACGCATGGTGATATCATATACAAGGCTTGCATTATTAGCAATCGTCACTATAAGAAAAATAATATTACTTACGACGTAATCGAATATAATAATTACTACTAGGATTTGAGGCACTACTGCAGCATTTCATAATGCAGTTGACCTACTTGCTTTTTCTCTAAAATCCTCATAATTAAGGTAAAATACAAAAAAAACTTGAATTCTTCATACTATCTTCATACAATATTTATCTTTTGCGTTGTTGTTCTTCAGAACATCCTCTTATTGTTCATCGTAACGAGACCAGAAAGAAATGAAAATAAAAGGTAATTTAAGAAATCGAGGCACAAAACAAGTCTGCACTGTTTTAAAGACACTTCTAGCACTTAAGGTACCATAAATGCGGTTCTTCTTATTCTTCTCCATCAAGCTCACTGTTGAGCGTCCTGCTCTTCTGGAATTGCTCTTATTGCCCATCGCGGCGGGAAGTTAAGGAAATGAAAACGACAGATAATTTCCGATAGAGATTCCGCACACCAAAGAACCTCCTGGACGCATTTGAGATTTCCACGCTTTGTTAAGACACTGTAAAGGAAGTAGCTTTCTTGTTAATTTTCGTAGCAGTTTTATTTCTTTGACAAACCCTTTATTTGACGATGAGACAACAATAGATTAAAAAATACGATTATTTTAAAAGTGAGGTTTAAGTTTTAAACCAATACATATTAAGACACATATAAATACAGTCTATAGCTTGTAAATTAATTGAAAAACATTTTTATAAGCTACGTCGTAGAACAAACCTGCTTACTTTAGCGTGCATGGTAAGTGATCGTTCATCAATCAAGGTCACATCCGTGGTTTCGTTTTCCGCATATTTTCCTGAAGGACATATTTTCCACCGCGCAAATCCAGGAATGAGTGTTTTGTGTAATATTATGTACATATCATTAAACCTTTAATTGCCTATGCGACTATTTGACGCGTCTCAGAACCCTTCCTTAAAGTTGCTCCAAAACAGTTAAAACCGCATTCGAACTAGTTCACATCGGGCAATCATCCCTTTAATTTCGCCTAATATCCGATCCACCGCGTAGCTCGCATACTTTGGTGTCAATTATTCCCCTCCCATACTCCCGTCACTCTACCAGGGAAGCGACGGGGCCTCGGGGTCTACATCAAAGTCCAGTGATCTTTAACCTTGTAGCATACACAAACCAGTGAAAATCCAGATAAATCTATTCCAGTGGAATAATTTTAGATTTTAATTGTGAGTTTATGGAAATTACATTTTTGAATGAGTGAAACAATACCAATTGCATAACCAATAGAATTTGCCTTTGTGCGTGAATCTGATAGACGTGTTTATCCTTAGAGCAGTTTCGGGATTGTGATTATAACCTACTTTTCAGCATAGAATTGGTTGAGAGCATATAATATTTTTAAAAACTGGTGATCTTTTGATGGCTTCAATATGTAGTATTTTACATGCGGCTTGATTCTCTACTTAAAAACTTCGCCCAAGCTTTTATTTCATTATATTTTCATTTTTCGACCCAATCAATCCTTTTCAAAATAAAATCCCGTAAACCTGTTCTTCGAGTTCCTACTTCACATCAGACTTCATATATATTTACCAACAATGCTTGTAAATAAAACACCAATTGAATCAAATCATAAAATCGATCAGTTTTGAGGGTATTTTTCATCGACAAAAATCCAGAAATAGTTATGAATAGTTACCTATCATAATGCCGTTGACCATAAAGGTTCATCCGCCTTAGGAGGGCATTTACTACCTCCAGGACAATAGAGTGCCCTAACCAGCTTGACCTGATGGAAATAAAGGGGAAAATACCACACTAAAGGTCTTAAAGACATCCCACGTATCAGCAAAAAAATGATTGCATCTCAAGTAAAATTTTCCGGAGATAAAATAGTCCCCCAATCGGATCTCCGGGTGGGGACTGCTCGAGACAAAACAACCAAGACAAATAAGAAAAACCTTCAGCCAACAAGATATGCCACCTGGAATGTTCGAACATTACTGCAGAACGGCGCCCTAGACGGGAGTATTTACAGCAAGTATTCGAGGACATGAACTGTAGCGCTTATGCTGAGCTGAAAAGGGTTGCGGAGGACCGAGAGGAATGGAGATCGAGATGCAAGATTCTGTTGCTGCAAACCAATCCTCCGGATTGATACTACGAAGAAGAAGTTAGCTATCTCGACTATAAACTGTCTGTGATTCAGTTTTAATTTCGTAGAGCCCCTGAGTTTGACACTCGTATGGTCATAATTATCAATATTTTAAATTAAAATCCTTTTAAAAAGTTATGCTGGCATACAATTATTAATAGTGACCATTTCGCGGACCGATTCAGGTCCGCTAACCACAAGTTGAAGGCCACTGATCTAGACGACTTCGCTTCTTTGATAACAATTACGCGAATGACTGACTATCTATTCCACAAATATATTTCCATCTCACGTAATACTATATTACCCAATGCTGGCTCTACATTCTTATCGAAGTTCCTCGTGAAGAAAGCCGTAGTTTCCCGAAGTAGGCCTTAAGCAAGACAATGTAGCTCGGACTGAACTTCACTTTCACCGTCGGCTAACTTTGGATATTTACGATCATAAGGCGAGAAGTATTGCAAAGTTATAGAGGTCATGGGTTAGATACCTAAAGATGTTGAAATAATCAGGATTTTTACTTATTAACCTTTTATTTTTAACACATATATTTCGTATTAATAAACACATATCATGTTGTTCCAAAGAGACCTAGTCTGGTCGTAACATGTAAAATCATTTAAATATATATATTTTGTTCATTTAAATTTTCGATTGCTATTGTTGTAAATTAATTTTAATTGAAAATTACAATTTATTAACAATTTTTTCTTAAAAGGTTTATATATATATATATATAATATACGTATTTAATTGAATATATATGTTGCTTACTTACAACTTTATACGTAATTTTGAAATATATGTAACTATAGTTACAGAAATTTCTAAATATTAACTTCGTTGTTCAAAAATATGTTCATCATGTAAATAATCTAAATAAGTGAATGAAAATGCTTTTTATTTTTAACACAACCTTACCCTCTTCATCTCAAGAATATACTCGAAGAGTGTTTGAATTTCTATTAATTTAAATTTACTTACAATAATTGTAATTATGCACTTACAACATGTATTGTCAGCTTATAACCTCAACAGATTTATATTTTTTCATATTTATATACACGTTGTACACATTTAATTAGTTCGTTAAAGTAATATCTTGTTGATCGAAGGAGTTTCTCAATTTTCTCGAAAGTCGTGTTTTAATCTTGTACGTATTATGAACGAAAAGTTTTGTACCTCACTATTACTTCACTATGATATTTATCAAGCTGTGTAAAAGCATACTAGTAAGACGTCGTAGTTTTCAAGACACTAGATTTATCTCCCAGCTATGATGCCTTTAAGTAGTGCACTGAAACTAAGTGCAACTTCACTGAAAAGAAAGTTGGTAAATGGAGTTGATGAGCGAATACTTATTTTAATGAAAGTTTGTGTATTCATTTCGCAAACTTTATTGAATAATAAATTTACAACCAATATTTACCGAGCTTTAAGAAAAGACCACTCGTGTTTTTTATTCTCCTTCTTTCTAGTGAAGTTTGGTAGTACTTTTTATATTTTTTACTTGAAACATATAAAACGCGATTTTTAAAATAGACTGCCTTTTTAAATTAATTCAATTATACGTTTTAAGTAAAAACAACATACATAAGTCAATTTCAATTAAAGACATGACAGTTCTCGATAGCGCAACTGCTTCATTGCAAAATTTAATTTTTACATTTACTTAACTATGATTGCCACTAGTCTGTGTTGTGATTGCCATTGAGTTTAAATATGTCGGCGAAGTCAAAACTATTTCAAACAGATAACATCGAAGGTCCTAGAGGGAGCACCTAGTAGGGTCCACATTGCGTTATCTGGAACGCGCTATGTCATATCGCAAATATTGATATGTTCCAAATGCTGATATGTATTGGAAGTTACTGTTTTATAATTTTTTCATATATTCAACATTTATTGAAATTCTTCTTTTACCTATATGATGCTATCTACATTTAACAGCATCCACCATCTGTAAAATGGCCAAGCTATTTTTTTTATGTAAACGCATACAGGATTCGCATCATTGTGAAGTTTCATCTGTGGATTATATGACACTTACCATTCTACAAATGCTGCTTATGGAGTGTTGATCCTTATTATTACAAGAATTCACTATGAATTGGTGGTCTTTAAAGGACGACTTTCGTCTACCGCCGATTTATTAATAGGCTATGACTGGCATTTTACAGGTATAGGATTAAATTCACACCAACCGGGGGTATTTAGATCTTAGAGGTGAATTAAAAATCTTCGTCCTTCGTCCGAAACTTTGAAACCACTAAGCTATGCCCGCTGGCGAAATTATTTTTGAATGTAGTAGTAAGAAGACAGTACAGAACCTTTTTACTTTTTCAGCGATCGAAAGATCGATCTTGTGTATAATAGTCGCGTGCTTATATATATACTCGTATATTGTTGGAAATAGGATTTTAATTAAATTTCCCATAAATTATACGCTTGATATTTGATCTTTTAGGTGAATTTTTGTAGATCAAAGCAGTTTTCACCTTTTTCATCTTAGTAAATAACCGATTTATAAATTCTGTAGCAGAACGTATCTATCTTAACGTTTTATGTATTTTTCCAGCGTAATCCAACGGGTACTTTCAAAGAGAATCGTATATGATCCAATAAATCGAATTAAATTACAAATAAAGA
Source organism: Glossosoma conforme (assembly GCA_022606575.1). Classification (NCBI taxonomy): domain Eukaryota; kingdom Metazoa; phylum Arthropoda; class Insecta; order Trichoptera; family Glossosomatidae; genus Glossosoma; species Glossosoma conforme. Next base: position 224,193 of record JAGTXR010000399.1, read on the forward strand.
ACGAAAACATTATTTTCGTGAAACTATTCGAGGAAAATTCGAACATAGAACATAGAAGGCCATAAGAGATATATCTCTTATGGCTTTATACATTTATTGTATGGGAGATCCGGCTACGGATTGTCTGTTTTTTTCCTGCGTCTCTCTCCTTCTCCGCATCTCTTTTCCGCTGTCTCTTATCTTACATCATCTAATCCACTTCATTAAGAACCGCAGACTTTGCGGCAGAAGTAACAAACAAAATTTTTCAAGGAAATATCTGTTAAAGATATCCGATTTATTGCAATCTACGGCTTCTAACGATTTTTATTATAAACTTAGTACACACGGGTAAACTAATGTTCATTTGATCACCGAAGTAAAGCTCGCTTACTGTATAAATAACGATCATTTAGCATCGATTATAAGACCCTGCAGTACAACATGATTCAGCTTTCCAAAAATGATTAACAAACAAAATATGCCTCCAATACAAAACTTATTTCTTTTTAATCCATTGTACGTAATAGGATATCCGAGTGCACAGACGGTATAGAATGGAGTAAGGGAAATGTATTTTAAGCTAACAAAATTGTGTGGCTGCAATTTTTGACGACTCTATCCTCCAACATGGAAGTGACACGTAAAATGAAGGGCATTCTACGAGTATTTTTTTATTTGAATAGGCATAGGCGCTAATAAATTTAAAACATTTCAAATATTGAATAACTTGTTCGAAACCAATATTAGCTTGTGTCCGTCCACTGTTGAACGAAGACCTTCCGTATGAGTCTTGGTTCCTCTCGATCTTCCGCCTTCCGCAACTAGCCTGCTCCCGCTTATCTTGGAAGGCTTCACAAATGATTGTGTATACTTAGTATAACCTGTGTTTTTTGTGATGCTTTTTTTTATAAATGACAAATCTCGCGATATTTTCCTGTTCTGATATCAGCTCGATATATGCAGGCTATTGCCGAAAAGCCTCGATATACGATCTTTCGTCTCTTATTTTTGTTTTCTCGCCTGACACGCAGTTATAAAATGTAAGTAATATAAGATATGGTGTTGCGTCGCCATTTTTTTTGTTTGTCCTGTCCTTAACGGGGCTAGTTTAGTAAGACGCCACAGTATGCGGCGCTGGGCTGTCACCCACTACGGGCGCTCAGTCGTCATCTGTCCGAGATTCGAGGAACGCATAAAGTTGTGTCTCGGGCAGATGACCGAAGTTTGTAAATCTTTTATCGAAATATATTTAAACGTGCTTTTTTAAAAGTTCTTGTTGCTTGTGACTTGCTCCTCATCCCTTCAATACGCGTTCCTATGACGATCCCGGCGAAATGGTGGTGCTATATTGAAAAATCGGAAAATGTCATTTTTTTAAATAAATACTCTTCGGCGTTTTCCGTTGGCCGCCAAATCAACACCACTGTTCTACGGCAGGTTTTTCAATAAAAGCGGATTTCAGATAAAAATAATAATAACTCCCCGCAAATAGTTCCAGTAACTAGTTAATGGAATTGGAACAATTATTCCTCCATGACTTTTATTATTATTGTCATACTCATAGCCGTTAACCTCTATGGTGAAACACATTGTGTCTGAGACATTCCATACTGAGGCAAAGTTTTGTTACTTAAATATGATTATTTTTCCTTTGTAATACAGGAAGCATCTATTTTCTTAACCGTTTCTTATTACAATACTTTTCAATTTCATTTATTTTATTTCTTTCAGAAACATTACAAATTTTACTTAATACGATCCTGAAATAAGGTATAACACAAGAGAAACAATTTTTAAAAAGTCCCAAAGCCCACTAAACAGAAGACTTCACGAAATTACTTCGATAAATAGAATCGTGGAGCTCATGGAAAGTGGGCTTCTATCACGCAGAATATATCAATACTCGAGGTGATATGGTTGTCAGTCTGATTAATCTCCCAAGAGGCATAGTCCCTGGCAGGTTAGTATTACCTGTAGGAAGAACAAACAATCTGTGCCTCCTTATCCTTAAATAAATTTCAGGGACAAACAAACCGATTTCCATCAAAATATCAGGATTTCTGGAAACGCCGTGCACTAGCCGAAAGAAATGCATACTCAAGCACACATCTCTTCTAGTTCTTAGCTCATTGTGTCCCAACATACCCCGTATAAAGTTAGATGGGTAAAGCCACGGATAATACATCCTCATGTAAAGAAACCTCAAAAAATTCTTCCGAACTCTCTCCAACATGAGGTCATATTTATACTCTAAACCATAGGTTCCCAAACTTATTTCACTCGTGGACCCCTTGACACGATTTTCGGTTATCCGTGGACCCCCTGATCATCATCATCATCATCAGCCTGTGTCCGTCCACTGTTAAACGTAGGCCTCCCGCATGAGTAGGCCTCCCGCATGAGTTAGGCCTCCCGCATGAGTTAGGCCCCCCTGATGATATTAGGCTTTTCGGTTGAGCCGTGTGTGGTGAACTTTTTCAACCACCATAGCAGGGGTCATCTTCAGATTATTTTTAGTTTTTAAGTTGGTTTTATTCAGATTATACATTTTTTTATCTTTAAAAAATATATATAATCTGAATAAACCAACTCAAAACTAAATAAATTTATTAATCCTGAAGAAGACCCCTGCAATGGCGGTCGAAATATTGGTTGAAGGAAGTTCACCACACACGGCTCAACCCAAAAGCCACAACATCACTTCAGGTACATATCCTTGTTCTCATTGTTATGTGACGACGTCAGTTCTGTTTGTTAATAGTTTATGGAACTTTCCCGAGGCAGCTATTAAGTTAATACTTCCAT